>JAOTIZ010000002.1:11570635-11581283 GCA_027123425.1 Erythroxylum panamense | reverse complement strand
TGAAATATGAATTATGATTGGTTGTTTAAATTACATGAAAGCAGGTTTCAAGTATGTTTTCCCAGCAGGCCCATTAAACTTCCGCGGGTCTTTTCATTAATTGTTTAATTAGCATGTTTCATGGGTCCAGCACCACGCTCTCAGGTCCAATGTTGGGCTCCGGCAGCGGGATCCAACATCCGATGTTGGGCTCCAGTAGTGGGGTCCAACAAAGAGTTTTGCATGATCTTAAAGCTAAGAATTAACCAATACAAAAGCATAATATAATCTTTTGATGTCAAATCCAACGCAAGGTTAAGGATTCTAACAGGTTTGAATGCTCGTTCTCTTCCTTTTAAATACCTTGTAGTTCCCATCTCCTTTAAAAAACTAAGGTACCAGGATTGTCTTCCTCTTTTAGAAAGTTACAAAAAAGAATCAATGCCTGGAAGAACAAGTCTTTGTCTTATACAGGGAGACTTCTTCTTATTTTTATGTGTTGAGAAGTCTTTATACTCACTAGAGTTCCCACTTATTCCTTCTTAGAAAGATCAACAAGGAGCTGTAAAAATGTATTAAGAACTTGTTATGGATTGGAAGTGTAGATAACTTCAAAGAAGGAAAATTTTAGTGTGATTAACTTTGTTGGAGATAGTAGGATGGTGACTTGGGGTTCATTTCTTTCTAAATAAGTCAAACAATGCTAGTGGCTAAAATAATATAGAGATTTATTCACTGATAAGGAGTCCTTATGTTCTAAGTGGACTAATGAATTCTATCTCAAGACTTCTAGTTTTTGACAGACTGTAGAAAGGAAAGAGTTCTCCTAATATTTCATTTAAATGCTAAAGAATAGGTGGATTGTATATCCCTTTATCAAAACTCACATTGGGAATGGTCAAACTTCTTGGTTTTGGATTGATAATTGGGCTATCTTGAGCCTTCTAATATCTAGAGCATACATCTCAACATAGATTGCTAGAATTCCTATTCAAGCTTCGGTTAAGGAAGTTGTCAATTAGGATAATTAGGCCATTGACTTTAGGGGTAGTGATAGAATTAGATCCTACTTCCTTGATTACTCTCCTAATTCTTCAAGATGTGATAGCCTACATTGGTTGCTAATAGAGGCAGGGAGTTTACTAATCATTACTATTATATAGCTATCAAACAATAGTAGCCTAGAATCAACTGGTTTAACGTGGTTGGGAAAGGGTTTAGGATGCCTAAAGCATTTTTTGTTACTTAGTTAGCAACTAGACACAAATTTAGGACCAAAGATAGGTTATATGGTGTTAATGATTAGTTATATATGCTGTACAATCTTAGCACTAAATCTATTAGTCACATATTTTTCAATATAAATATTCCAGAGTTATTTGGAACAGGATGCAGTATATGATGGGGATGTACTGTCCTTACAAAAACTAGTTGGATATACTCATATGGGCTAATAAGATACACATAAAGAAAAGATGAGATCACTTAGATAACAACCTTCGTATAAGTTGTTCATTATATTCCAGTTAAAAGGAAGGAATAATAAGTTATTCAATAACTCTAGAAGGATAGTTATGAGCTAGCTTATAGGGTCTACTGTTAGATTAAGGAAATGTCGTAAGCCCACCATATAGAGAGGATGGTTGCCTCATTAAAAAGAAAAGTGGACCGTGGAATGAACTTGTAAATTATTAATCCATATTATGCTAATCTAGAGTAACATGTGCTTTATATGTCAATTTTTGTAATAGATAACTTATCCTTGTACATTGTTCTTTTTTATGCTTAATTTTGAGATTTAAATGAGTTCTTTTCACTTTTTAAATAAACATATCCCTTATGCATTTGTAATAAGAATTTTGATTTATGCATTAGTATGCACATATATTGATAATGTAACTTGAATAGTTAGTTGTTTTCTCCTTATTTAGGTGAGGAACATTTGAATGTTGTAAAGTGGACTATGAGATATCTTCCAAATACTTCTAGTTTGAAACTGTGTTTTAAAGTAAGAATTCGTACTCTTTCTAAGTACACTAATTCATACACAATAGGTAATGTTGACCTGAAAAAGGTCAATTTTAGGTTATCTAATTACCTTTGTAGGGAGAGTTGTGACTTGGCAATCTAACTTGCAAAAGTGTGTTGCATTGTCCATTATCAAGATTGAATTTATGATGCAACTAAAGCTTACAAAGAGTTGCTTTGGATGAATAAATTTCTTTAAGAACTCAGTTTTACTCAAATAGGTACGTTTTATTTATAATAGTTAGAGTGCTATACATCTTAGTAAGAATCCTACTTTCTATGGTTGATCAAAATATATTGATTCGAGATATCATTGAAAATGTGACGTTCTAGATTCTAAATTACTTAAGCTTGAAAAATAAGTAAAGAAGATAATGGTTCAAAAATGATGACAAATTCTAGATAGAGATGAAAGTTTGATGCAAATCATTTAATTGTCAAATTGGCATATGCCTCCATTTAATTCAAAGGAGGAGTTTGTTATAAGTACTTCCCAAGTGCAGTCTCCTATAACTAAAAGAAGATTGGACTGTATACATTTTGTGTAGAAAGTTGTAATATTTATGAAGAAGTTTTGACTCTTCATATTTCAGGTGTAATAAGCGGTGTGATCATATATATTCCTTTTTTTTCTCTTCTCTTTGGGTTTTATATTTATGTAGGGTCTGTAATATTACTTTATTCTTCTCAATTAGCCTAAACTTATAGCTGGTGTGGTTGGTAAGTGTAGATATATTCACCTTTTTCTGGTCATTTTTTGTATTAGTGTGTGGCTATTTTGTGTGGTTATTATAACCACTTTATCTCCTTCTCATTGAGAGTGCTTGCAACCATCTTCTCATATTTATGTGAGAGAGAAGTCTTTACAGGTGCTATGAAGGTTGTGATATAAAAGAAGAATTGTTAAATAAAGGAAAAAGGGGGCAATTCTTATTAATCCTTTACACTACTAGGCATGCCACTTTATCTCCTTCCTCTAAAGCCCCTCTTGTTTTGACTTGTGCTATTATCAAAGAGAGTTCTCCTACCTTTGCTTCCTTACCAGCTATTATTAGTATGCCTAGTAGGGTAAAGGATCAATAAGAATTGCTCCCTTTTCCTTTATTTTAAAAATAGTTTAAGAGTAACTATAGCAACCTTGGCCTAGACAAAATGATAATCAATGAGGATAATTCCTTCTTACTTAGGTTTTTGAGTAAGGCAAGTATGTAGAGACTTAAGGAGTTGGTCCCTACCATATCCATGGTAAGCCACTCTTGATCCAAAGATAGAAACCTAGGATGACCTTAGATAAAAATTACATAAATAATAATCCTCTGTAGGCCAATTTCCATAATATTCCCTTTGATTATTGGTTCACAATACGATTGAGCTATTTTGCTAACTACATAAACAAACTACTATTTATGGACAAGAACACAATAAGACTTCATCATATGGGCTATGCAAAGATATGCCTAGAAGTGGTAAAGGAGAGGAAACTCCTTAATTTACTCTAACTAATGAGGCTAACAAAGGAAGGAGAGTTAAAAGAATCAGAAATCAAATTATTTTATTAATGAAGACCTCCCTCGTAATAGGAAAAGAATTTATGGAAACCTATAGGTAGAATTATGTTATAATAGATAAAGTAATAGATCAAAGTTACCTTAATAATATTGAGGTTTAGCCAACTTTATCCCATAAAGAAGTTAAAGCCCCTAAATATCTTTCCAACATTCCTTGGGACATGATTAGATATCTCAAGGAGCCATTAGACAGGAGAGACATACCTGATAGTTCCTTAAATAAAAATGTGAACCTAGTTTATAATGTTCTAGCATTAGAAGAAACAATAGACCTAAAAGGCTCACTAGATTTTTCCATCAATAACTTGTCTAAAGCTACATTATCAAAAAGCATAGTTAATATGTTTAGTGAGTGTAAGATGAAAACTATGGTCAAAACTTAGAAGAAACCCAACAGAAAGTTGAAGAGGAAGAGGCTTTAGGTGCTAGACCCCTACTTTTACTCCATAATCATTGCTTAGAATGTAAAGGCATGAACTACCCTAAAAAGTGGTAGATGATCAATGATTTTTTGGTATCTAAAAATCTTCTCTTGGTAGGTTTATTGAAGACAAAAATTAAAGAGGACAAGTTAACTAATCGCCTTTAGATTTTTAAGAAAAAATGTAATCTTGTTACTAACTATAACATGCATTATAATCAGAGAATTATTGTTGCTTATATCTTAAACAAAATAAGGGTTCTCCACTCATTCATCTCTAAGCAACTTTGACACTTAGTCATCAATATGAATTAGGCCTTAGCTCCAATTATGGTCACTTATATTTATATAGCCAGTTAGGAATTCCCAAAAAGATTACTTTTTGAGGATCTTAACTCCTTAGGCCCAACCATGAATGAACCTTGGATCGTCCTTCGGGACTTTAATAATAGCCTAAGGTCTAATGAAGTTGAAAGGGATAAAGTAAAAGATGGATTAGGGAATGTCAACCTAAGGAATTGCTTATTTATTGCAAATATTAAGGACCTTAAGTACAAAGGAGCTCACTTCATTTGGAGCAACAAATAGGAAGGAAGTAGGTTTACTAGGAAAAAATCTTAATAGAGCTTAATTCAATCCCCTATGGCTATTTGATTCTCCCAACATTTTTCATTTCCGCATTATGCTCAAATCACTCATATGTTGAAGTGTTAGTGAACTCAGGAAAGATAAGATAAGATTCCCCTTCATTTTCAATAATTTTTTTGGTAAAGCTACAGGGATTTGAAGAGGCCATTGTAAAAGGATTAAATTTTGTGGTTGATGGGTATGAACCATTCAAATTCTCAGAGAAGCTATAAGTTGTGAATACATAACTTAAAAGGATTCACCCGAAGAGAGTAGGAGACATAGGATTAAATATCATCTCTAACCTTTTAGTATGATCTAAAATAAAAACCTGGTAGTCCCCTTTTGAAACTAAAAGAAAAGCAAGATTTTGTTAGATATTTTTAACCTTTAGAGATTTAACACACCTTGATGAAACAAAAAGCTCGTATCAATTAGATAAAATATTAGGAGATGAACACCAAATTCTTTCACAATGTAATCTATACATAAGAAATAACAATAAGGTTTTTTACTTGAAGAGTGATAATAATGATGACATTTGGGAGCAAAATAAATAAAGGAATAACTCATTTTAAAAACATTTTGGGTTTCCCTGATAATAATTATCTAAATGTGTAGGTCATTGAGAATTTTTTTCCGACTCTTTAACTTTATAACAGAAGCAGCAACTTACCATGCCTTTTAGTGAGATGGACATCAAAAGAGCTGCATTTGATATGAATCCACACAAAGCCTTTGGTTCTAGTGGCCTAAACGCCTTCTTATTTAAAAAATATAGCACTTTATAGGGCATATGATCACCAAAAAAATTATGAAGTTCTTTAAGAATGGAAAATTTCTTAGAAAATGGAATGATACTCATTCTTTGTCTCAATCCAAATACACTAAATGTTAGTTCCTTAAAGGAATTTAGGCCAATATCTTATTGTAATGTTATTTACAAGATTATATATAAATGATAGTAATAATATTGAAGAAAGCTCTTACGTTAATCATTAATCTAGCTCAACGAGCTTTTATCAAGGGCAAAATTATACGTGATGATTTACTAATTGCTCAAAATTTCTTCAATACAAAAACGATAAAGGTGCTAAGGAGTTATACTTTGATAATTGACTTCAAAAAAACCCTTTTGACTTAATCAAATGGAAGTTTATAATTGATAAAACTATGTGTTTGATTTTCCAAGTGCGATTGTATCATAGATTGATCAATGTATTTCAAAAACTTCCTTCTCTATACCTGTGAATGGGGAATGAACCACTTCCTTTCAAGGTGCCAGGCGACTAAGACAAAGGGATCTGTTCACTTTATCCATTAAAGTTTTATCAAGAATGATGTATCAGAGCATTAAAAGTGTTGTGGGTTGTATTTTGCAATAAATATAAGAGGTAAGAGCTATTTCATATTATATTTGCAAATGACCTATTATTAGTATACGGTACTTATCCAAAATTACTCTAACTCCTTTTGGATGTTCTTAAATCTTTAGTCAATTATCAGACCTTTCCACAATTAAAACCAAAAGTTATTTATATGTTTATGCAAATTAACAAGGGCAGGTAGATATTTTAATGATAATCTCAAGCCTTAGCTTATAAAAGCTCCCTTTTAAATAACTAGGCATCCTAATTTCTAATAAAAGACTATCTTGCCTCATTGAATCAATTTAGAGAGAATAGGACACTGGTTCCTCTTATGTACTATTAAACTTTAACTTGTATATGCAATATTAGAGATTACATATTCACTTGGGCTCCCATTCATACCTTCTATTGAATTTGATTAACTAGACCGATAGATGGTTGAGAAATTTCTTATGGTCAGGCCATGTTAGTGATACAACATAAAGCTAAAATTACTTAGAAAGAAGTTTGTTCATCTAAGAAGGAAAGAGGTTTGAGAATTAAATTAACTAGAATAACTAACAAAATACCTATAGTTGAAAGAATTTGGAAGATGTTTGAGGATTCTAATTCTATATAGGTCAAATGGATGCATTCTTACATAATTTAGGATCATAATTTATGGATCATTAAGGTGAAACCATCTTATTCATGGAAATTAAATCAAACTTTAAAGATAAGAAGCACAATGATTCAGAAAATCAACTTGAGATCAGGAATGAGAGGAGAGCATGGTTTTGGTTTGACAAATAAAATATACTTAACCCTCTTTACAAGCTATATAGTATAGAAAATTTTAAAATTCTCATTCCATTGTCGACTAAGGTTGAGGAAATCATAAGAGAGGGAAATTGGCAATATAAGTGTAGAGGCTTCAATTTGATAATGGATTCAATCCCTAATTATAACCAATATTAAAATAGGAAAACATGGTATTGTGGATAAGGAACAAATCCATTTTCTTTATAAGTAAATCATGCTTGAGGCTTTTTAAACCTCTAGTTGAGAGAGTATCCTACAACAAACTTATATATTTTAATAATAATTTCGCTAAAGCTTCCTTCATAGTATAACTAGCAACCAAGAACAAATTACAAATGATAGATATGCTAAAAGGTGTTGGATTAAACAACCAAACATGTAAGCAATGCCTCAAAACCATGAGAATTATAAACACCTTTTGTTAAAATTCTATTTCACTCAAAGGTTCTAGAAAAAAGTATGTTTTATGTATAGATGATACTTATAGGTTGCATTATGTTTTAGTGGGTAATTTAGTATGTTTTTATTCAATTAGATTATTTATGCATGTTTAGGTTTATAATTGTGTTAGTGTGATTATGTGTTTGTGTTTTTGAGTGTTATGTGGTATAGAGTATGATATCAGGCTTTAATTTTCTATGTTTAAGGCGTTTTAATGAATTCGTTAGTGTTTGAGATTAAGTAAAGAAGACCGAAGAAGATTTGGAGAAAGCTCGGAGGAGGAGCTAAGGTCACGATCGTGACATACCAGCCATGATCATAACAGAAGCAACCCAGCATAGCCACAATTGTGACTTATTGGCCACGATCATGATAGAAGCCAAATTTTAAGTGTCACTAACGATCGTGACAGACGTGATGACAGACACGGGGACTGCTTCTAAACTCAACTTTTTGAGGGTTATTTTGGACATTTGGGCCTAGGTAAAACCTAGTCTTTACCCTAACAAGCCCTATGACTATAAAAGACAAAAAAAGACCTAATCTAAGGGAGCTTCCATTTACTAAATTTGGAAAAAAGCTAAGGCAAAGAGAAAAGAGGAGAGAGGAAGAAGGAGGTGTTACTATTATTGCCACTTCCATTCCACTCCAAGTAAACTTCTTCATTTCATCTTGATATTTCTTTCATTTGATGTATAAGATGGATATGATGATGAAGAATTTGTGTTTAGGGATGTTTTAAACTCTTTTATGGATTTGTTCTTGAATTATGTTAATTTAATGCTTTTAATGTTAATGATTTAGGTATTGTGATTGCTTTTTGTATTTACATACTCCGGTAATAAATTTAGAGAGTGAACCGATAGCAAAATGATTAGATGGGTAATAAGAGTTAAACAATCTAATAGATTACAAACAATGAAATCAGTAATTTATACAAAGAGAGATGTCATGTGAGGACCCGATTGTCTATTAGAATGCTTAAGATCTAATTAGGTTGTGGGTTGTTTATGTTAATTGAGAGATTACAATTTCAATAATTCAATTCAATTAGGAGTTCTGATTTAGGGTTTAATAATTATAACTCAAGAGAGAGGGTAATCTATCTTTTGAAATTATAGGATCGATACTAAATTAACTCAAAAGTGATTAAGTTAGCATTAGATGATAGGATAAATCCTATTCTATCATAATTGGTTAATCTTCCTTGTGTGAATTTTCAATTGTTAATTGGTTATGCTTAATTTTCATCTCTTTGTGTTAATTTTACAATTTCTCTTTCAATCAATCCATATTAAGTTTTTTAATTTTTTAACTCCTTTTTTCATTTAAATTACACTTTTAGGCCTTAAAAAAATTAGGATTCAATTGGTTCACTAATTTCTCGTGGAATCGACATCTCGTATACTATAGTTACGACCCATACACTTAAGAAATATTGAGGGTTTTATAAGATTGGAACTTGCTCAATAATAGAATTTAATGCTTTGGCAATACCTAGCCCCAATTCATAAATTTGGTTTAACAAGTTAGGTATACTCACAAAGGTGGCTTAACCACTTTCAAATTAATGATAATTTGTTGTATATATGCTGTCTGGGAGGAAACAAACATGAACATTTTCCAAAACCAATAAATGTGTATTCAGAGCTTTCAACATGAACATATTCAAGTAGATAAGATACCTAATCATATCTAAGGAAAATTTTTGGGTTACGAATAATGAACCTTCTTTGTAAGGAGGATGTTCATCACGCAGACAACAGTCTCTTCAAGTTAAAGCACCTAAAATTACCCGCTGATAAATATAGTTCTTAGTCTACTGTAATAACAGTTTCTTTGGCTTAATCTTTCCTTTACTCCCACTAAGTTAGCATTTTTTTTCCAGAACTTAGGAAGTGGATATCAACTTAGATTATATTTACTTCCTTTGGTTATAAAGGGATTTGTAATAATTAGTCGATTTGGTTTTTTATTAACATTTATACACTAATATATTTTATTATTATTTTAAAAATATTAAATTCATAGCCACATTTTAAATACTTTAAGACCAATTTTATCCTATAAAAAGTAATCATGAGACACATTACTATACATAATATTGAGTTAACAATCACATAAATGACACATTTTTTGTTCAACTCAAATATGATAGACAAACATACTATAATGTGACATATTAAGGTAAGTGTATCAATTCCTCATAATAAATTCTACTACTTTTATAGATAAGAATTTAATTAAACTCAAAGATTTTAAAACTGAATTAGATTGGTTGATTCAAATGAAATAAACACAAATTGACATGCTTTACAATTTAGCTTATGTTTATTACCATCATAAAAAATAGACAATTAAGTAACAAAATGACTAGTTTTTTTCAAATTGTGAGTAGAACTGTAAGTCTGTTTGCTTCCCCTTTCTTTGGTTGAAACTAAACTAGGTTATCGACATAAGACCAAGTCCACTTGAATGACATCGATAATATCAAACATACCCAGAGCAGCAAGCATGTCAACGCTCTATTTATCGACTATAATCTTATTAGTTTTGATGGTAGACATATTGGAAACAAAGTCTATGGAATGGTTGCACTCTTCCTCTTGAAGCTTGAGCGAGATTCCTCTAATTGACCCTTCTAGATTTGCTTCATGAGGAGGATGGAGAACCCTGCAATTATGTCTCAAATGTGCTTTAGTAGGATAATAATGACCTCCTCGATCAACTTTTTGTTTATTTGGAACCCTAAAGTCATGTAAGAGTAGTAGCATTCTATTACTTAAAATGAAAAATTCTTCACTATTTTGGTGTGTATCGGCTCACATACTTAACCCTTCTTCTTTCTTTAATACTCTTTCTTTCTATATGTTGCCGATTCCACTGAATTATTTTGTTTTGAAAAGAAATTAATTCCAATAATTAAAGTTGAACCAGATTGGTTGATTCAACCATACTAAATGTAAAACAACCAATTTTGTGATTCAGTTTGTGTTTATAATGTTTATAAATAAAAATTGATTAGTTAAGTAATAAACTGACCTTTTTTATTAAACCGTAAGTAAAATAGTAAGTCTATCTATTTTTCTCTTTTTTGGTTAAAACCAAACTGGGTCATCGGTACAATAATCGAGTTCACTTGAATGACACTGGGAATATCAAACATGTCTAAAGTAGTAAGCATGTTTATAGTCTCCTTATCAACCTTAATTTGACCAGTTTTAATGGCAGACACATCAAGAACAAAGTCTAACAGTCTGTTTGGTTAGCGTCTTCAACAAGTAGGGACAGGACAGGGCAGGGCAGGGCAGGACAGGGTAGGACAAGAATTGAAATCAGTGAGATGTTTGGTTGCGGTGGACAGAACAGAGAAAATTGTCTTCGTCCTGTGGACAGAAATGTGTTTGGTTGCA
>JAOTIZ010000002.1:11520509-11533516 GCA_027123425.1 Erythroxylum panamense | reverse complement strand
TTTATAAATGTGATTATATTTAGAATTGTGGATTATATGTGTTAAAAATTGATTTGGAGAGTATATTTATTGACTTAGAATTTTTAATGAAAATTTGAAAAAATTATGAAATTATGGATATTTTTGGACTAGGAAAAATGCCAAGTGGCAAGACAATTGATTCGTGGTAGTAGAATAAGAGACAAATGGCAATAGAGATGATTAACATGCGGCCTTAGGATTTATTGACAAGTGGCATAGAAAATTGGGTGACAAATGGTTTGGAGATTTGGAGACAAATGGACTAAATGTTAAGAGACATTATTTAGTTTAAGAAATTGATTTATTAAATTGGTTATTTAAGTGGTAAGTGCCATGAAACATGTCATGACACTCACCAAGCATTTTTACCTTGCTTTTCATAATTTTTACCTAATTGAAAGATCATCTTATGGTCTTTCACCCGTTATTTTCGTTACTTATGCTCCCTTCTTCATTTTCTTCTTTTTTTTTCTTCATCTACGACACTCTCTTCTCTAAGCATTAACGTTGAACCTTGCTCTCATCCTTCACTTGCTACTTCCATTTTTGTTATGTTCATCATCTTACCACTAGAAAACCTAACCTACTCCACCTGCATGTTGATGATCGTGTGATGCATGGAAAGCTAGGGTTTCTTAGAGATTTTGAAGAAAATTTGAGTAAATCAAGTAAGTAGCATGTTAATCTTTATGGTTAGTTATAAATGAAATATTTATGATGAATGATTTGAGATTGAATGATCATGATCATGGAATTAATATAAGTTGTAACATAGGTGTAAAAATAAATAGATTTATGGTCTTTTATAGTGTATTAATGACATTCTTGGGTTGGATAAATGAAGGCATTATAATCATTAGAAGATAGATTGAAATTGTAAATGGAGTTGATTTTTATGCTAAATCGTGGATGAATAAATGAATATATTCATGACTTGTTTTTATGTTTATGATGAGTAATAATTCATAAATTATTATAGATATATTTTTGAGGTAGAATGATCATTATAATAGTGTTTGGATGAGTGCAGTAAATTGATGGATGAATACATGTGTTTGTGTTCTATTTTGAGAGTATGAA
Source organism: Erythroxylum panamense (assembly GCA_027123425.1). Lineage (NCBI taxonomy): Eukaryota > Viridiplantae > Streptophyta > Magnoliopsida > Malpighiales > Erythroxylaceae > Erythroxylum > Erythroxylum panamense. The sequence goes on along the minus strand of JAOTIZ010000002.1, from coordinate 11,532,415 downwards.
AACCATGAGTGATGAGTTGTTATGTAGATGTTATGAGTTGCGAATTAAGGGTAAAATGAAAGTGAAAGTTATGTTAACCAAGATGTTGAGTTATGTTCTTCAAAAGAGGAAAAATAGGATGCTAGTTTAGAGGTAAAGTGAAGGTGATAATGGAGTTGAATGTGTGTTGAGGCATTGATGATGAATGAATGGACATGTTTGATGTCCTATTTTGTGGTTATGATTAATAGTCTTGTATGACTTGTTTTGTGAATGTTTTGAATTGTAAATTGAGGTGAGAATCAAGAGGAAATGAAGTAGAAAAGATGATTTATATACAATATGTGTTAGATGTAAAATGTAGGAAGTTAAAAATATTTGGAAAATTGGAAGAGAATGGCTGGAATATGTTAGTTGTAGTGTTTTCACTAATTATGCATTTGTATTTTAGCCATAAATTGATTTGTACATATCCAAATGGGATGATTTTAAGTTAAAATTAAACTAGAGACATATTGTTACAAATTTCATGAAGGAATCGAATTTTAGTTCTGTTTTTAAGAGTCTCAAATTTTGAGTTGAAGTTGAGTACTGGGTGTAGTTGCAGTTTGAGAATAGTAGGAAGTATTTTGAGTATAACTTACAGAATACTAAACCAAATTGTATGAAATTAATGTCTTTAGAAACTTAAGACATATGGTAACATGTTTTTAGAGAATGTATTACCTAAATATCTCATTTTCTATGTCAAAATTGCCATGCAAAATTGAACCAAAAGTCTGTCTTGAGAAAAAAAATTGCAAAGGTCATCAATGTGAATTGTTTTTCTTTTATGTGATGTTTGAAACAAAAAATGGTAAGGTACTTTCCTATGATGCATGTAGACTTGAATGGGACTTGAGATGAACCTAGTTTGAGGTTGAAAGGATTGTTGATATCAAGTATATAAAATCTGGAAATTTATGAGTGCTTTAAGAATAAAAGTGTTCTTAGAAATGCTAATATGATTGTAAGGAGATGAGTAACATGTATCAAGTAAGAATGAATGAGAGTTTAGATATTGTGTGACCTTATAATGTTGGAATAACATTAGTGAATGATTGATTGATGATATTATAATAATCAAGTGTATTAAGCCATGAATCTTAGTGCTTGATTAAGTGATGAACTTGGAATAAGTTTGTATTATTGAGGTGTAAATCTAAGTCCAAATTAGACATATATGAGCTTTGAGATATGGATGTTCATAAGATGAGAATAAAGGAAATATACTTAAGATTGGCATTGAACATGCATTGTACATAAGCCATATATACATATGTGCATAAATGAGTACTTATATAATTGTGCAAAGTTGTGATGTGTGTAAATGTGTATGTGATACATAATATAGAAGGATAAATAAAGTGACAACATCCAGACGTTGCCAGGACTTCGAGGCAATAGTTTTCTGGAGCAATCGGTGAGTAACCTAGATAGTCTCACTTAATTAATTATTTTTGTAAATTCTGTGTTGAATTATCTTATGAATTTGATCGTGTTGATTCTAGACATTGAATGTCTCAGGTGTTTGATGCATGAATGAGATATTGGAAGTGTTCTTTGTATATGAATTTGCCCAAATAAGTGCTACTCAACATTATTGTTGAATGTCGGACCAAGGTCAGATGATAAATGTGTTCTAAATATGAAACTGAAATCTAATGACTGTTGAACATAGGTAAATGTGATGCATTGCATTACATGAATGTATGAAAGATAAAGGCAGTTGTGATCGGAGTCGCCAGTAAAAAGAGCTTAGAGCTCAGAATGTGATAAGAGTCTGTGGCTCAGTTTCTATTGTATCCGGTATCCACTAAAGGATATGAGATATTATTTGATATAAGCTCAGTATCCACAAGAGATATGGGTTAATAAAATGACACTCGGTCATAATAAAGTAATAAATGAAAGTGAGTCTTACGTGCATTGCATTTATAATTGATATGTGTATTTTAAATGATTGAAATAATCGGTTTAACTACTCTGAATGTGATATGTGATGCTACGCGATAAATGAAATGATGTGAATTATGTGTTTACATATGTTGATTTGTTGTATGAATTGAGTAAACTGTTGAGAATGGTTACCTCACTGAGTTCGCAAAACTGACCATAATTGCAACATTGACATTTTAGGACAAAGTTATCTTTTTATAATTGTTGGTATTCATACATTAAAAATTGTAAAAAGACAACTTTATTACTATTCATTATTTCACTTTAGTGTTAAATTTTGGTGTTGTTTTTTTTTTTTTGGAGTAAATTCATCTCACTGAAACATCAAATTCTTCGTTGGCAAACAATGTCCACACTATTGTGGTACCATATACGTTTGAAAGCAGTTGCTGAGATGTCAACTGAAAGCAATGTCCACACTATTGTGGTGCCATCCACGTTTGAAATAGAGACATATTTAGGTATTTAGAGCAAACTGGTCCCATAAAGCAGTTGGGGGAATAATGTGTACATAACGCCAACTAGCTGAGATGTCAACTGAAAGAGATAAGACTTGGCCTGTATAGGACAAATGGCATTTTTCTGCGGTTTTTTTTCCGAGAGTCTCATGTTTATTATGCCTAAAGCTGAGATATCAAGTGAAAGGAAAGAGATAAGACTTGGCCTGTGTCGGAGTCTTATCAAAAAATAAATGTATATGAGATACTTAAGACTAGGTTCAAATGAGTTTATAGAAATCCATTAATTAAAAACTTTAAGGTAATTTATGTAAACCATACGTCATTAATATGTCTTACTTTGATGTAAGATGACTAGAATAATCATAGTGTAGCCCTAGTGAGGACCCAGCCAGAGAGGGTCCCTTCCATTATTGTCGAAAGAGCCAACTGAGAATTTCCTCCAGTTCAGCCATAGATAGCTATATTTTTTACTTTTTACGTGTTAGCGACTGTATCATTTCAATTTTGAGAGACAAGAAAGAATAGTAGTTAATCAAGCAAGTCGCCTGAAGATTGAACAAAATTTAAAAAAGAATTGATACATTTAAATTTGAGTTTAATTTTATCTGACTTTAAAAAAAGAATTTGATTTTGAGCTAGACTCAATATAAAAAAAAGTAAACCCAAATCCGAACTTATTTGTTAGTTAGATTTAAGATTTTTTGATCATATTTCAATTCAAATTATATTGTTGTATTGATATATTCTTATATTTGGAAAAGAAAAAAGCTACAACCAATTCCTAATTATAAATAATGACTCTTTTTTTGTCATTGCCAGGTATTTTTTTAAAAAAATCAAACAAGGTTAGTTGAAAATTGAAAATGAGATACTTAAGACGAGTTTGGACAACATTCATGAAAATGTGCAACATATACCTAAAATGAGAACAACCTATAGATGTATTTTCGTCCATCAGTTCAAGAACAAGCGTTTAAAAGAACTTTCGTCTTTTGTCCCCTTTAGCCACCTGTGTTTCTCTTGGAAAGCTATAACATATTTCCTAAACATATAATCATATTATATAAAAATAAAACAAGAGAACTTGAATCCAAATTAGAGAATCTACAAAAGATAGATTCTAAACAAGGTTGATAGATAATATTTAATTCATGGTCCTACTTAATCACGATTCCTTCCCAAAATAATTGAACTTGCTAAGTTCAATAAGAAAAACAATCAACATATCAAGGAGATGACATACTAAGTCATAAAGACATATTGAAAGCTAAGGTAGTCATGCCAAGCATTTGATAACAAAATAAAAAAATGGTAAACAACATAAGAATTTGTCCAAACAATACACTCAATAAAAAAAAAAACATATGCACCGTAGCATCCAAAATCCAATTAGTACCAAATAGACAACATTAAAAGTTGTAGTCACAATAAGTCCCCCACAACATCCAACACTCCATTTTCGAAGAGAGAAAGAATGTATGTACGAGAAAAAAATCCTTACATTTTCATAACACAATCAACTTATATATAATTGTTAATTTTTTAGCAAAAAATACCAATATTTCACACCACTTCCTTTGCATTAAAAAATTATTATAAAACTAATACTCAATTATAAAATAATGTATTAGTAATAAATAGATATACTTTCGGACAACATTTCTTAAAATAAACATCCAAATAAATCTAGGCATAGCGTCCTATTATAAAGAATGCATAACAATTTAAGTACACTCCAATAAATTTTATTATCCTGAATTGCTTATATATCTTCTTGGATAATGTCCAATTTATTTTTAAAATTTAAATTCATTATATAAACACAAAGATGCCTATAAAAGATTTTCTCATTTATCAATAAGCTTACAACTTGTATCTTACTCTTAACTTTGTCAATCATATCATCGTTTGTGCTATAATTTTGTAAAGTTATTGTTAACAATTATGTGTTGATGTTCCAATATATCAAACAATCAATTATTACACTCATTAACTTATCATGTATAAGGTATTGAAACATAAATGAACCTGTCATTTAGAAACAAATTCAAAGATCAAATTAAAATATAATAAAACAATCAAAATCAATATAAAAATCTATTAAAATATTTTTCTTAAACATTATTTACTTGAGGATGCTATATTAAATTAAAGCATTGTTAATATAACGTGATACGACAGTCATTTAACCTTTCTTTGCTTCTAGTTGTACACATATATAATGCAATTGCTACTCAGTCATCATTAACTGACAACATTTTTGATGTTGTATTTTTTGTGCATTATAAATTTTAAAGCTAACCTTTTTAATAGTATTCCAGGAGTGAGGAGATAATGACGACTTAGGTTTAGTGGCTGAAATAGGTTCCAACTATATACTTGGAAATCGCGTTGGACTCAGATCGCGTTTCACGTTTAGAGGTAAAATCCAATCCCACCCTAATCCTTTTTTTTAATTTCATCTATTAAGTTCAGATCAAGCCTAAATTGAAAATTTTGTCATTTCTAAAAGTAAGACTGTGACAAGAGAAGGTATTGAAAAGATGTCTTGATGTCATACATATTAAATTTTTAATTGAAACTTGTTTAAAATATAAATGAATATAAAAAGAATAAAAGTACCAATTTAATGTAAAAATTTGAAAATCTGATCATAACACTTCTTCCTGGCAAATTTTTGTGATGAATTATAATAGAAGTATTGAAAGTCAAATAGTAAAATTACTTTGCAAGTTGAACATTTAATTGAAAATTAAAAGTGTATATGTAATATTATAAATCTTAAAAAGAGTTATCTAGTATAAAAAAAAGTAGTGATGATGATGATGATGATTATTATTATTATTAAAGTTTAAATATAATATTTCAAGTTGTGTATAATTTAAAATTAAAATTTGTTTATATTTTTTTAATAATTTAAATATCAATAATCATGATTTTAAATGAAGAGTGAAAATGTCTTATATTAATTATAGACTAAGGAGTTACTCTGAAGTAGTCCAACTCTTTTTTTGAATGTTAGAAATGTACAAACAAAGTTACCCTATATTAACAAGAAAGATAATAAATAATTTTAACAGAAAAATAAAGTAGTATAATATATTATCTTAAATTTTAGATTGAAGTATAATGTTCCTAACAATCGTGTTAAGACCTCGATAAGTAGATGCTACTAGAAACATAATATAAGGATCAATCAATAATTAAATAAATTACAAATAACTATTAATAACTTAAGATTGTAAATAAAACAACTATTGGACTTTCATAAATAATATAAAATATGAAATAAAAATAATAGGAATTTGAAATTTCTAAAAAATTACTTAACTTAAAAAATAGTATCAAAATCTCATAACACTAAAATTAAATAAAATATTGTCAATATCTTGCTAAAATATGAAAAGTCTCACTAGAAATGCAATATAATCTAAAAAAAGGTTGATAAAATTTAATTAACAAAATTTATTTACTTAGTTAAATAAAACTACATGATAGATGTGATTAAAGCAACATATACATATAAATCATAGAACTTCATTGAGAAAATATCAACCATAAATTATAACTACAATCAATTTTTTAAACGTTAATCAATTAGGTAGAAAGAGTTCTTCTAATGTAAGATAATTAATTAATAGTGATTAATTAAAATAGATTTAAGGAGCACAAAGAGATAAACAATTTGAAGTAATTCAATACTTCCAATTGTTGGTCTTTATTAGGATAGTAATAACTTCAACCTATTTAAATTAATTTTCTTTAATAAGATTCAAATTTTCTATTACAATTTTCTTAGGTATTAACAAGTACATATAGTGATTATTTCTTTCTAGAAATTATTACGTAAGAGATTCTTTACTCTTGAAAATTCTAAAATAATATTCTTATTTATGATTATTAATTTTTTCATATGCTATTGTCTCTCATATTAGTTATACAAAATAAAACTTCAAAGAACAATATTTTAAATGAATTCAATAATTCTTTCTCTTTTTTGAACTCTTTGTATGTCATTTTGAGGTTCTTCTATCTGCATGCTTCATCAACTATGTTTATTTAAGTTCCTAATGGGGTTGATTATATCTTTAAATAGAAGTAAACACTTATAACTTTTGGAAGAAGATTTTTCTTAGTCCAAAAAAAGGAAGTTTTGATGTAAAAAAAAGGAAGTTAATATAGGTACAAATTTTTCGCCTATGATTTGTAATCTTCCTCTAAAATTCATAACTTGGTATCAAGATGATTAGAATTGTCATTGTTTAAAATTAGTGGTATTAGTTTCATGAAAATTTTGTTCTTTGTCCAAATTTTCACATTTAATCCACTTTTTGACAATATTGAAAAATTACAACCTTATATGAGTTTCAATTCAATTACTTATATAAAAAAACCATACTTATTAGTACCAAAATCATTTCATAAAATTTAAATATAATAGTAAAACTTGCTTAATTCTATCAAACTATACGGATTGATAGGGATGAATCCATCATATACAATAATTACTCCTACTAAGTCAAGATAAAATGTAAAGCAATTAAAGTAAAGCTAGTTAAATCAAACTTTAAAATAAAAAATTCTAATGAATTGCTATATTATGTCACAAAATAAAATTATCTTAATAACATGATGGTCCTTATTATTGATTGATCAAATATCATGAGGCAAATGTCTAATTGGTTAGGTTTTGGAAGTTTATAGTTATTGATATTCTAAAGATAATTAGTTGATATGTTAGAGATAATTGGTTAGATTAAGGCTAGAAATTAGTGACTAAATTAATGGAATTTTATTGCTTAGAAAATAAATGGATTCTCCTTAATTTTTTAAGGTGATTAGGTTGTACTTTCTTATGTATTCTCTATACTATTCACAATAGATTAAGAAAGAATTACTTTTTCCTCCAATTTTCTTCATGGTATCAGGGCTATAACTCTTTTACAATTATTTTATTCAAATCAATCTTAAATAGACTATCGTCTGGTGATGACCGTTGAGGGGAGAAACTCATCATCCTTTGACAATGATGTCAACAGTTTGACTGTAATTAATCTCGGTGTTACAACGAGAAATGCACAATGCAACGATGACCTTCTTGGCTCAAATATGCAATTTCAATTGGTGAACGATAAGATGAAGAGCCAAAATTACTTGGAATAGGTGCAAATAATAAAATTGGTCATTCATAAAATAAAAAAGACGAGAAAAATTGGTCATTGAATTGAAGCGATAAAAAAGTGACTTTAGATGATCCAAATATGGCAATATGGAGGTCTAAAAATTCTTTGATCATAGCTTGGTTAATTAATTCAATGGAATACGTAATTAGAAAACACATATGCTTATACCAAATAACAAAAGATTTATGGAGTCTAGTTAGAGGGATGCATTTGGATATTAAGAATTTGTCTCAAATTTTCAAACTAAAAATGAAACTGTGGAAAGTTAAGCAAGGAGACCACAATATTACTTTATTTCATAACAAACTTGTAATCATATGGTAGCAATTCAACCTATGTTATAAAGATGATTGGATATTGTTTGAATCATAGTGTTTGACAAAAAAAAAAGAAGAAAATAATAGGGTTTATATTTTTCTTATAAGATCAAATCAAGAATTGGATGAAGTTAGAGGTTAAGTTTTAGGAAGAAAGCTAATGCCCTCAATCAAAGAGGTGTTCTAGAAGTAAGGAGAGAGGATATGAGGCGAACAATTATGATTGGAAAATTTAGATTAAAGGTTGAAGATTTTACACTTGTATCTAAAAGAACAAAGGGTAAGGGATGAAGGAAATTTAACAAAAAGCCTTAGTTTAATCATTGTAAATGTGATTCACATATATAGGAAAACAAATTGAAAAATCAATAAAAACCTAAAAATTAGAAAAAAAAAGTAATTTAGATATAGCCATAGCTTTTAAACCAACACTATTGAATTTAGGCTTGAGGCATCTTCTAGCATGTAGCTATTCACAAAGGAAAAAATAAAGGAAATATATAAATTTCTTCCATCTCAAAATTTCTCTAGTTAAAATCCTTCTTGTTTTTTGGATAATCGATTTTAGGGGCAATAAATCATATCATAGGGTGAAAAAATTATTTGCTTCCAACAGTCCTTGTTTGAGAAATTTTCAATATAGTAGATGGCTCCTTTTCAATAGTGGTTGGGAAAGGATCAATTATTATTTCCCTTAATCTTACACTCTATAATGTTCTTCATATTCCTATATTATATTGTAACTTGTTATCAACTAGTAAAATAACTACTGATCAAGTTTTCAAACTAATTTCTCTTCATCTAATTGTCAATTTTAGGATTTAAACACAAAGAAGATGATTAGCAATGTTATTAAAGTTGGAGGTCTCAATTTCTTCAAAGATGGATATGTCTCAAATAAACAATCCCAAAAAAATTGTCTCAATTCCATTTCAATACTTAGTAAGACTAAAATTGTTTTATGACATTTTAGATTTGGACATCCAAGTTTTGCATTATATAAGACATTTATTTCAAAAAAATTTTAAAAATAAAGATCTATTTTCATTTAAATGTAAAATTTGTCAAATTGATAAACATCATCAAAATTCTTTCTCAGTATAATCTTATAAGACTACAAAACTCTTCATAGTGATATTTAAGGTCATTTAAGAACAAAAAATATCAAAAAAATATGGTTCATAATTTTTATTACTAACTATATTAGAAATACTTGGTTATTTTTAGTTAATGAGAAATAAAATGTTGAGAGTGTGTTTAAAGAATTTTATAAAATGATCCAACTAGAGTTTCAAATTAAGACTCAAGTTTTTAAAAGTGATTATAAAAAAGAATATTCCAACAAGATTTTAGGAATTTTTTATTAAAAAAGGTATTGTTCATTAAAATTCATGCATTAACACCTATTATAAAATAGAATAGCCAAGAGGAAAAATAAACATCTGTTACAAATCACAAGATCTTTAATGTTTTTAGTTAATAATTTTACGTACTTATATGATGATGATATCTTGGCAGTTACATATTTAATCAATAAGTTTCCTTTAAAAGTTTACAAATTTCAAACCTTTCTTAATTATTTAATAAATATTTCCTTCCCCTTATTTATCTCATGATCTTCCACTTAAAGTGCTTAGGTGTACCATATTTGTTTATATTCATGATAATAATGGAGAAAAACTTGATCCTATAGCACAAAAATGATGTTTTAGCCTTCCACTTAAAAGGGTAAAAATGCTTTGACTCAATATCCAAAAGATCTTTTTTTATAGATATAATCTTTTTTTAAAATAAATCTTTTTTCCTCACCTCATCTTTAGGGGAGACATCTAGTAAAGATTCTTTTTTTATTGATAATAATGTGGATATTTTCTATAATCCTAATTCAAAAGCTAATGATGTCTCAAATAATGAAATATGATCCATTTTCATTGCCCTTACAAATTTAATTTTAGGAAAAGAATAAAATTTGTGTGAGGCAAGATGGATATAGTATTAAAAGGAAAATTTTCTTGAGAAAATATTCAAAATGATAGAAAATAACAAATAACTTGTAGCATACTTAAAAAATATTAAGAAGACAAATCCAAAAATTGAAGACCAATGTAAATCTCTGTCTAAGCATGCTCCTATTGAGTTAGTGCCGCTTGAACTAATATATGTTCCATAGTTAGATGAAACATTAGATTTATCTATTACTCTTAGAAAAGTTTATGGAGCTTGTACTAAATATCCTTTGTATAACTTTTTATTTTATTAAAGCTTGTTTCAATCATTTCAAGTGTTCACTTCTAAGTTGTCTAGTATTTCCATTCCTAAGAATATTATTTCTAAGTGAAGGGATACGATTTTGGAGGAGATGAGAGCTCTGGAAAAGAATAGAATATAGGAAAAAAATAGATCTTCTTAAGGGAAAACACTGTTTGGATTTGAATACCTATTAATTATGAAGTATAATTCTAATGGATCACTTGAATTCTGGAGTGGTCTCCATATAAGCTAAATGCAAAAAAAATGCCTTCCTAAATGAAGACTCTCCCAAGATTTAGTGAAAGTGTTGAGAAAAGGATATGCAACCTCAAAAAATATTTATATAGGTTAAAATGATTACCAAGGGGCTGGTTTGATAGATTTGTAAGATTTGTGAAATCTCACGGCTTCCTACATAGGTAGGCTTACTATGTTAAAAACTTTTGCAGAAAGGAAAATTATAATTTTAATTATGTATATAGACACATTATTTTTAGTGATGATGATATGAGAAAATGAGGAATTTGAAAAAGAATCTTTTAAATATGTTTGGGGTGTCTTAAATGCTTCACTAGAATGGAATTTGCTAGATTTAAGAAGGGTATAGCTGTCACCCAATGGAAGATATCTTAGATCTTCTATGAGAAACTAGGATGGGGCAGATGTAAACCATTAGATACTCCTATAAAATTTAACAGAAAGCTTGGTGAAATTAAGGAATTCTAATGGATATAAAACAATATTAATAACTAGCGGAAAAGCTAATCTATTTATCCTATACTGGAGCAGATATTTCTTTTGCTGTCAATATAGTAAGCCAATTTATGTGTACCCCCTATGCATAACACTTAGAAGCAGTACACATAGTTTAAAATGCTTAAAGGAAAATCTAGGGAAAGATTTATTCTTTAAGAAAAGTAATCATCGAATAGTTGAAGTTTACACTGATATAGATTGGGCAGGGTTTATTAATGACAAAAGGTCTACTTTTGAGTATTGCTCCTTTTTGTGGAGAAATCTAGTAACTTAAAGGAGTAAAAAATAAAATATGGTGGCCAAAAGAGGTATGGAGGCATAACACAGGGTAATGGCTCAAAAAATTTATGAAATAATATGGCTTGAAAGAGTAATAAAAGAACTTAATGGACCAACAGAGCTCCCAGTGAAGTTATTATATGATAATAAAGCAATTATCAATATTGTCTATAACATAGTTCAATATGATTGGATGAAACATGTGTAAATTGGCATGCATTTTATAAAAGAGAAACACTCATTTTCATACCATTTGTACCTACAATATAACAAGTTATTGATGTCTTTACTAAAGGGTTACTAAGGTAGAGTTTTGAGTTTTTTGTGAGCAAATTACACCTAATCAATATATATGCACTAACTTGAGGGTGAGTATTGGTACTCTAAGTATAATTAGTTGATATTCTAAATATAATTAGTTGTTATTATAGAGATAGTTAGTTTAAGGCTATAAATTAGTGGTTGAAATAATGGAATTTAATTTGTTAAAGAATAAATGGATTCTCCTTGATTTAAAGAGGTGACTTAGCCGTACTTTCCTATATACTTGTTGTACCATTCATAGAAAAATCAAGAAAGATTTACTATTTCCTCTGATTTTCTTTAATATTGTTTGACTAATTAAATCATTTCTCTCTTCTTTTTCTCTCTCTTCTCTTTCTACATTCAAAATTTTCTCTTTA
>JAOTIZ010000002.1:11501125-11514823 GCA_027123425.1 Erythroxylum panamense | reverse complement strand
TGTTTTACGGTTAAAGAGTTGGACTCCGGTAATGGGATCCAACAGTTGGGGTCCGGTCTACGGGTCGGGTCCCGACAGGTTACATGTAATTACACTATTTACAGAGCTTTCCAAATCAGATGCCTCTAAGTGATTTTCCACTTTAGTAAGTTTTTCATTGAGAAAAGGCAAACTTTCTTATTAGTTTAAAATATGGAATAGAAAACTCTTATTAGTGGAAATGTTATACTTCAATTTCAAGATTAAGTTAAATTTGAATAAGAATTTGGAAGTAAGCCCATAGCATATAGGAGGAACACCTTTCTTCTTGCAAAAGTGGAGGATACATTTGAAGTTAGAAAAGATAAAGCAAAAACATGATCCTTTATGAGTGAATTTTCACAATGTTCTATTGAAGTATTGATTAATAGATGGGTTAAATTACCTCTACAGCATACTAGGTAAGTCTGTATATCTTGATAAAAATACAACTACATTAAAAAGGATTATATATAAAAAAGTTTAGCTTAAGGATGAGTTCAAATAAGTTTTCTCAAGCTAAATGATGAAGGGAAGCTATCTTAAGCTGAAATAACCTTAAGCTACTAGTGGATACCTACTAAATCAAACTCTACCAAGATCTAGATAGCTAATAGGAGAGTACTTAATATTGAAGAATGTGATGAATTAGTTAATAAGGTCTTAGTTTCCCATCAGAAGGAATTAAGTTTGATTCTAAATACTCAAAGTTCCCTACTAAATAGGGAAAATGAAATGTTTACATAACAATATGATACATTAAATTTGAAATGCAGAAAGTCCAGTTAATGCATATTGTTTCTATTAAAGTAAACCCTAAAAGACCTTTGATGACCTCTCCTATAATTCAAGCTTCTATTTTACCTCATATCCTTATGTTTTTATTAAAAAATCCCTACCAACTAAAACCTTACCACAAGCCACTTGTATAGCATCTTTTTCAAAGAATAAAGTTAGGAGAATTCCTAAGAAAAAAGCCTCAACTAGTCCCTCTTCTCATAGTTATATCCATCTTGACCTAGAACGTGAGAGGGATGAATTGTCACTCTAAACAATTGGTCATTAGAAACTAAATTCTAAGTAGCCTTTTAGTTTATAAAAGTTTATAGATTAAAAGAAACTTATTACGTCTTTGAAAATAATTGGAACTTGCTTACTAATTGTAATTCTTACTTTAATGACATCATTATTGTTGCTTTTAATCATATTTTAAAGGAAAATGTTTCTACTTCAAATGAAAATCATATTCTTCAAATTGAATTTACCTCCCTTTATTCTTTAGTTAAAATGGTAGCCTTATTTGTTTATACATCTAATAATGCATCATTAAGGAAACTGCTTCGATATGATATTTTCAAAATAAGTTTAAATAACTTCATGCCACATCTCATCCTCATCTCAAGGGATTTCAACCACAAAATAAAGGGACCTATGATTCATAACGCTTCCTCTTATGAAGACTTTAGCAAATATATCAACCAATATGATCATTTAGATCTTAAATATAAGGATCATTGTTTCACATGAAATAATAAGAAAAAGAGGCAATTGGTTTACAAGAAGGAAGCTAGATTGAACCACGAGTAACCCCTCGTAACTTCAAGTTTGTCCTAATGCTAAGGCAAAATTTAGTAAACCTTTATGCTTTGATCAATCGCCAACAAAGGTTATTATAAACAAAGTGATCACTAAAAGACAAGCTCCTTTTATATTCAACAATTATAAGTTAGATATTCTAATTTTTAAAAAGTCTATCTTGAAAGGTTTAGATCTCTAAGGATTGGGAATTTTTAATACATGAAAAAACTTTAAGCTATTAAACTGGAACTAAAAGAAAATTAAATATTAGTGAAGTAATGAAAACACTAGAGTTAGCATATGACAATCTCAAGTTAACCATATTGATTGAGAAGTAGTCAAACAATTGCATTTAATTACTACAAATGCTTCTTAAGAGTCCAAGTAATTTCCCCATTTCTATCATAAATCCAACTTCCTTTATATGTCAATATATAGCTTAGGAACAAATAACCCTCCTTTCTAAGCTTTTTAATATATTGGATATCAAAGAAGCAATGTTTAACCTTAATGCAAATAAGGTTCTTATTCTTGATGGCCTAAATGTCAAGTTCTTTTAGAAAATATAGCATTTGATCAAAAACACCATCTCCTTATACATTCTAGAATTTTTCTCTGTTGGTTCAATGCTTATAGAGACTAATAAGACTTACTAAAACCTTGTTCATTGTCTTAATCAATAAGGAGCCCACTAAGCTACTTACAGGAGCTAAGTGACTCAAAAAAGGATACCATTTTTCTCCACACCTATTCACAATTTATCCTTACTCCCCTCATAGATAAGTAACGGAAGTTTAGATTTCACCACAAGTGCAACATTCTTGAGCTTTTAGCCTCTTTTTTTATAGATGATCTTCTATATTTCAGCTAAGCTAATCTCAAATCTATTTAGGTCTTTATAAATGGTCTACAACAATTTCAGATATTGTCATGCTAAACAATCAATCAATGAAAAGTTGCTATTATGTGTCAATAGGAAACCATAAAGTTGCTAATGTGATAAAGCAGCTAATAGGCTTCAACATGATATAAGCTTCTTTAAATTACCTAGTTATTCTAGTAACAACTTTAATAAGAACTTATGACAATTGCTTACCTTTATTTGAGATGAATCAAAGGAGAATTGACAATTATAACAACTAAAATTTGTCCTTCACATGAAGATAACTAATTTATTCTATTTTGAATTGTATGCATATGTATTAAAGCTCTTATCTGACATTGCTCTTGAATGTAGTCAAAGCTATCGAAATAATACTTAAGAACCTCTTATGGATAGGAAATAAAAATGAAACCCACAAAGCTAAAATCAAATAAAATGAGGTTTGCTTAGCAACTAGAGATTTAAAGTTCCAATCTATCGACTCGAGGAACATAATAATGTTAGCTGCAGGGATTTGAAAGATTTTTAAGGATTATGAATCTCCATGGGCCTAACGGATTCATAAGCATTTTTAAAAGGTAAAGATTTTAGGATGATTAAACCTAACTCTTAAACCTCGTCGACTTTACAATAGATTCTAAAGTTGAGAGAGTGCCCAAGTGACGGTATGCAATAACAAAAGCACCTAATTTTATTTTAGTAAATCCTAAAATTGATTATGGTATGATAATTGACAAATTGTTTCCCTAATTCCACTAAAAATGATCGAATGATATGGATGAGACACAATTAAGAGAGATTTACCGACAAATCATCTTAAGAGATTTTATGAGTAATATTCAATTTGTAGAGTGTTCAAAGATAGTCAAGATTCCAAACTATCTAATAAATCATTTTTCATCCTTTAACTAACAATAAAACATGTAAACACAAAAAATGTAATCTTTATATATTGAATATGTTGAAAATTATATATTTATACAATTAAGAAAATGGATTTCACCCTTCCTTATTCTTCAATTATTAGTTTTCTACCCATATTTGATCTTTTTAGCTATTCCTATGCAACTTATATTGCTATATTAGTGACCAAAAATTTTGGAATGGACTACCAAATTTAAAATCAATAGTAAGGGAGATAGACACTACTTGTTTAGAGTATTCTTAGTATGTGCCATTCATACCATATCAAAGAAAAGGAACACTAAAATATTCAAGAATAAAAATACAATTGCTTAGGAATTCTGTGACAATATATTCAACTAAATTTGATTCTAGAAGAAAAATACAAATGCTTAGGAATTCTGTGACGATATGTTCAACTGCATTTGAAAAATCCAGACAATCAAGAAGAAGAAAGTGAATCTTAATTCAACAATAGCTCTAACATGAATCTCTAATATTTAGTGTTATTATCTTTTGTTGTAGCTAATTTTCTTTCCTTTTGGTAGAACAATCATGCCTTTAATTATAATGATTGTTCTCTTGGGTTCTCAGTTTGTAAATCAGACTTTGATTTATTTTTGAGCTCTTACTTTTTATTAATATTATTTACCTTTTTAAAAAGGTGAATTACAAAAAAATCTTAAACTTATCTCAAATTGTAATATTAGCCTGAGGTTGAAAAAGTGGCGCTAAAATGTTTGAAGTTTCAATGTTTTGTGAAAATAGTCCAACATTAACCTTCTTCCTAATAATGTTGAAGTGACATTTTGTATAAGCCATATGGCTACCACATGTATAATATTTTTCAACTAATTAATCTTTATTTAATTAAATCTTAACATTTTCATAACTTAACCAAAAGTTTCAAATTTAGCACCATAGAAGAAAATGAACCTATGGTTGATGTTGATGTTGGTAATGTAACATTAGTTGGTCCGAGGAAGGATAATGTTAAGATATGTACTAAGCTATTTTATAGATTAATTTTGGGCTTTATTTGTAATTGGACAAAGTTAAACATCTTTGGGATTTTACTATGGTAAGTTATCTATCGTATTTGGGACTCTTATCTGAAGATTAAAATCCTAATGAGAATATGATTTAATTGGAATCAAATCACCATATCTTGACTAATATAAGATGTAGTTGTTTGGTGATTTTTGGACTCTTATTTTGACAACCTATTTTGGGATAATGGTTATCTAAGGAAGCATAAATTTTAGAGATAGGCTAAAGTGTTGTTGTTTTTGGTGTGAAAATAACTTGTGACTCAACAGTTATGATTTTTAAGGTAATCTTGGATCATTTTTGTAGCCAATTTTGTGGGATATGATTCTGATTTGGTGCTATAACTTTTTGTCAAGGTTTCACGACCTTGTTATGGGGTTCATCATGGGTCATGTGTGTTTTTTGTAGTTGCACATTCTTCTATTTTGAAGAACCATTGAGGGCTGTATTGTGTTATTGATTGAGTTAATTGCATATTCTCCATCTTTGCACGATAATAGAGGGGTTGTATGATTATTGATTTTGTGTGATTTTGGCAGCTTCGTTTTCTTCTGTTTTTGAACAATCATTGAGAGCAATTGAGTAGCTGGTTTTTCTAGGGTTTACGTGAATCTTTAATGATTGTTAGTTGTTTTTATGAAGTGTTAATTAATGGTTATTGGTTGTGATTTGTGGGTGTAAAAACTTTACAATTTTTCTTGATTGTTGCATCTATCACATATGGTCGATGGTGTAATTATTTTTAGACTGATTGAGTGCTAATCGTGGGTGTTTTTAGTGGCTGTCAATAGTGGTGGTGGTGTGCATAAAATTCCAGCAACCATTATGGATTTTGTAGCTCTGATATTTGTAACCTTTCGATGAAGAAACATTAACATTTGTTGGTGGTTTTTCTGCTGCTCTCTGTGGGGTGTTCCAGTGATAATATAAAAAGATTACAACAACATTCTTTCGTTGATAAAGCGGCATATTTAGGAGAGTTTCTTTTTATCTCAAGTTTGTCTTTGTTTATGTTGGTTATTGTTTAATCACTTGAGTTGTTTATTTCGTATCGTTATCATTAAACATTGTTGAGAAAATATTCTGTTGAGGTTAGTATGAGACAGTCATGCTATTGTGTGTGATTTGCTTTCACAGGTTGTGAGGACGAGTGATAGTATTAAGGGTTGAGTAAGTCGGCTCATTAAAGCCTTGTATAAAACTATTTTCGTCAAGTGAAGTGATTAAGCTAGGTGAGTGGCCCACAAATCTATGCAAGGTGTGCCAAATAGCATTACCAAATCTCGAATGTTGATTTGTTTATTTTATGTTTAATTTTTTTGTTTTCATTTGTGCTGGAAATAGCTATGGTTGAACTAGAATTTTTGTGAAACTACATCCTTTCAGGATTTTCATATAATGATATCATTTATAAAGATGAAATAGTTATATCCAGAGTTAGTACGGATGATTGTAATGGTTTGCAAAGTGATAAGGGGATGGAGTACGGATGATTGTAATGGTTTGCAAAGTGATAAGGGGATAGATGTAGTTACACTTCATCTTAATATCAAAATCACAGTCGGACAAAAGAGGAAGAAGCCTTCAGGAGAAGAACTGAACTCTCTTAATTAGATATGTGAAGCTGTAAGAACCTTATAGGCGATAACAAATGCTGAATTTAGAGGAGAGAGATGGGATCAAATTTGCTGGACCCCACTTCCAAAACCCAACATTCAGAGACATTTAACGTTATCTCTGATACGACACAGATGTTGGCCCCCATTTCTGGAGCCCAACAATCCGGAGTCATACAAAGTCCGTCGTCCCATAAGGGTGGCGTGCTCACATCAGTCAAACATAAACACCACAATTTTGAGAATCACAAACAAAACCCAATCATATATCATTAATGAATTCAAAAAGAGTTTATACAAGCTCATTTCAAAATACAAAAATACAATTGAATGTCTATGTTTAATATGATTCTAAATTACAAAATTTACTGAACTAACTTCATTACAAAAGTCTTTAACTATCTTGGAGTTCCAATGCCTTGCAAGGATCGCTAATCTTCTCTTTCTGCACCTGAGGAGGGAAGCGTGGGGTGAGCTACATAGCTCAGTGGTTAATATATTTTTAGCCATTGACAATTGACCAAAAACAAGCATATATATATATATATATAGCGATTCTAGCACTCATAATTTATTCCAGCAACGTGAACATTCATCAAATTTCACTCAAATCACATAACACTGAATATGCTTCGAGGATTCTATGAAACAGAATGAGGAAACCGAAGTTTACCCCATGAACAGAATGAGTCCATTTTTCGAAGCTTATATGCCACAAGTGGGCAACCGGGAGAAGGCTCTTGTCAACGTGCACATGACAAACAGAATGGTCCCACTCTCGCCCAAATAGAAGCACATAAATATGCTCAAATCATTTTATCAAATGTTTTCATACTTTCCACTCTCTTTCTTCTTTCCATTCAAAACAAAATGCCATGATACAATTCAATGGCATAACATTGATCGAAAATCACAATTTGATTTTATAAAGATATCATGTATTTTCAACAAGTCAAATTCAAACAATTTAACACATATTCACACATAGGCAAGAATTTGCCCAATAACACAATAACTGTAAATACGTTACCCACCTCATTTACTTGCTAAAATCCAAGTCAAGGTTGTCTTTCCCCTTGCTCTTGGGTAGAATTCTCTTGGTTCGCTAATACAAACCAAGTTTCATTCAATAGGAATCCAATAGAAAATCACACAATGCAAAATCACTAAAATTGATTCTAGAATGCTTAAACCCAAGCATTTTCTAAACTCCATGGACTATAATCCTTCCAAAAATCCAAAAGATCCAAAATGGTCTTACCTTAATTCTTCACCAATTGAAGAGATCTTTAGCTCAAAGGGAAGCTCTTCTCTTCCTCTTCCTTTTTCCTTTCTTGAATAACTCCAAAATCTCTTTTGAAGAATAAGAAAAGCCAAACCCTAGCTTGTTTTCTCTTCTTTCTCTCCTTCTCTTTTTCTCTTCGTATTTCTCTCTCTTCTTCATGACACTCTCTCTTTTTCTCCTCAATTTTTGTTCTTCTTTCTTCTTAAAAAGCAAGACAACACTTCTTCTTCTAATTATTCCCTTAATGATTAAAAATTGTCCCATTTTTCCTTCCATTTATGCCTTATGTCTTTTATACTTAAGTGTCTTGCCAAAAGCACCCTTGAATATTCTGACATAACTATTTCTTCTAGAAAAGTGTTCTCCCTTGTATTAAGTTTCCAATGACACCAAAATCAATCCATTTGGTTCAGTGATTCGAAAGATACACTTTAAACATTTGTAGACTGCTCTTGTCCAAATCAGTATACTATGCACAATTTCTATCCAAAATTTAAACATCTTAGAAACTGAATTAGATTTCAATTTCTTCATACCATTTATAGCTCCATGTTCTAGTTTATATTGAAATAATAATCATCTTATTCAGAGCTCTACTGATCCAGAAATTATTAAAATACTGAAGCATGTTTAGTAAAATATCTAACTACTCTTCCAATCGATACCTTTACTTGATTTAATACATCTTTTTCACATCAGTACCAAAATCTATAACCTTTCATGGAGATGTAAAAAGAAAAATTTTAGGAATCTAAGGGTTCAAGAATCACTTCATTTGCAGGTTAGATAGCAAAATTATGGCCGAAAGAATCAAACAAGATTTGGTCCTCAATCATATCAAACTTGTCTTGGGACAAATGACATAACTTTCACTAGGAATGTTGGATTAAGATTATCTTGGGACTATTTCAAAGTAAACTTTGAGATATATAACTTTTAAGAAGACCTTGAGGTCAGATTTTATCATCTGAAGGGTCAAAATGGACCAGATATTAGGATTAGACAAAACCAAATGAAAAAGCAGAAGAATGGAAAAAGATAGAGAAAGTGGGAAAATTGCTATAACTTTCCCTACAGATATTAGATTTGGGTGTTCTTTATATGGTTCAAAAGAGAAATTCAACATATACAACTTTTACATAGACCTCAAAGATAGATTATATTTTATAATGGGTCAAAAATGGACCAGAAGATAGGTACAGGCGAAACCAAATGAAAAAGCAAAAGAATGAAAAA
Source organism: Erythroxylum panamense (assembly GCA_027123425.1). NCBI lineage: Eukaryota > Viridiplantae > Streptophyta > Magnoliopsida > Malpighiales > Erythroxylaceae > Erythroxylum > Erythroxylum panamense. The sequence goes on along the minus strand of JAOTIZ010000002.1, from coordinate 11,506,254 downwards.
AGACAGAAGAAGTGGAAAATTATTATAACTTTCCCTACAGATATCAGATTAAGGTGTTCTTTATATGATTCGAAAGAGTACTTCAAGATTTACAACATTTGTGAAGACCTAAAAGACAGATTCTATCTTCTGAAGGGTTAAAAATGGACCAGAAGATAGGTACAGGCGAAACCAAATGAAAAAGCAGAATAATGGAAAAAGACAGAAGAAGTAGAAAAATTACTATAAATTTCCCTACAGATATCATATTAAGGTGTTATTTATATGGTTTGAAAGAGGACTTCAAGATATACAATATTTATGAAGACCTTAAAGACATATTCTATCTTCTGAAGGATCAAAAATGGATCAGAAGATAGGTACAGACTAAACCAAACGAAAAAGCAGAAGAATAGAAAAAGACAGAAGAAGTGGGAAAATTGCTGTAACTTTCCCTACAGATATCTGATTAAGGTTTTCTTTATGTGGTTAGAAATAGGACTTCAAGATCTAAAACTTTCATGAAGACTTCAAAGGCAGATTCTATTTTCTGAAGGGCTAAAAATGGACCAGAAGATAGGTACAAATGAAACCAAATGAAAAAGTAGAAGAATGGAAAAAGACAGAAGAAATGGAAAAATTGCTATAACTTTCCTTATAAATATCGGATTAAGGTGTTCTTTATATGCTTCGAAAGAGGACTTCAAGATATACAACTTTCATGATGACGTAAAAGATAGATTCTATCGTTTGAAGGGTTGAAAATGAAATAGAAGATAGGCTAGGCGAAAAAACAGAAGAAGCAAAACATAGAAGAAGATGACGTCATCACAGAAGAAACAAAAAGGCAAAAGAAGTAAAACACAGAAGAAGATGAAATCATCACAGAAGAAGCAAAACACAGAAGAAGCAAAACACAGAAGAAGTAAAACACAGAAGAAGATGACGTTATCACAGAAGAAATACAGAAGAAGATGACGTCATCACAGAAGAAGATGACGTCATCACAGAAGAAGTAAAAGGCAGAAGAAGCCAAACACAGAAGAAGCAAAAAGCAGAAGAAGCAAAACACAGAAGAAGCAAAACATAAAATGTACAAAACATAGAAGAAGCGAAAAAGTAGAAGATACATCTTCCTTTACAAGGACCATAACTTTTAGTCCATAAGTAGAAAAATTTCAAGCTATATACCGTTGGAAAGCTAAAAGAAATACCTACAACTTTCCAGAAGACACATTTGCCTAAATCATCCTAGATTAATCTAGATTTTTCCTTGAAGTCAGAACATGAATTCTTACATTCATCCAATGTTCTGCACCCAATTCTCATTTATATGTATCCTAGTACATCAAAGTTTTTTATTGTGGGTTATGTCCTCAATAAGTTCTAGTAGAGCCATATTATTCTTGATCACTAAAGAAAATTGAATGTAAGGTAAAAAGACATAAGAATATTGAAAATATGAATAAAAGCACTTAAGAACAAACCTAAATATAGAAACCATTATTACCAAATTCTAATGACTGGTAAGATTTGATACCAATGTGAACAAGGATCAATGACCATCTATTAAGGAAAATTTGATTTTAAAAGTGGACTCAAAACATAAAAAGAAGGGTATAAATTGCCACACTCACATAAATGATGGGATTGGAGTAATAGTATAAAATAACTAAGAAGGGAAGAAACTAAATAACTTTGAAATAATTTAATCCTTTACTAAGTTGAAATATGAAATAAAAAAAACTAAAGCATCTAATTAATGAGTCTGATATCTGTCCAGCTTCTTCACTAGTGTGGGCTAGTTTGTAAAATTAATATATGCTCAACATGGACAAGTCCAGTACCTATCACAACTACCACTCTGGTATCGATTTGTTTTTGTGTCTCCAATTAACAAAGTTAGTGTAAGATAGGTATCAAACACCACTATGGCATTGGTGTTAATTACATTGTATCTCCTCTTTCCATAGTTGCCTCCTTCACTTGATTCAACATTATGGGCTGAAATTTAGTCTTTTGAAGTAACAAAGCTTTACTTTTTACATAAAGATCCATTATTAAGTCATTGAGAGCTTTTTTGACTTTCTTTGTCCTACTATTTCTCAATGATCCTCCAATGTTCTCTATTAGATCTTCAACAACTTTTGACATTTGATTTAAACAATTTATAATTGATCTAATTCCCACTTTATGTCTCCCTTACTTAAAAGCTTGTTTTGCTTGATTAGATGCTTGCTTCCTATCACTGTTCTCTCATGAAATTTTGAGTCTAACATCTTGAGAATTTGACATTTTGCAAGACCTTTAAGGTATGATACTTTTAGTTGTTGACATTTGGTGATACCTTTGAGGTTTGAAATTTGTAGCTTGAGAAAGTGCAATTTTGTAGTCTAGAAAATTCTTCCGATCTAGATGATAAATCTATTATAAGTTATTGAATCATATCATCAAAAATGATACTAGGGAAAGTAGTATTCTAAGCATTAATTATCGCCAATTTCTCTATTTGATCTCTTGCTTTTCTTTTTATTCTCTTAGTTATATCTTTGTTTAGGTTTGTTTTATTTTTTTTTCTTGTAAGACCTAGAAAATAATAAAAATTATCTTTATTAATTATTTAGACCAGATACTAATAGAAGAGTTTCTTTAGATCTATATAGCTTTTTATAGGATCAACCTTTAATAGAGAAACTTTAGGACAATAGAAAAGCACATAATAACACAACATTTAAATGTATCTATCACTTTTTACAGACGCATCATTTGTTTGAATCACATCATGTGCACACTTTGATCTATCATCCAATTATAAGCATCTAATGATAGCAGTTTGAATTTTGGTGGAAATGACCATCTATATTCCCCTAATAAAAGAGTTGTTTAGGCCAATGTAAGTATGTTCTTGATCTTGATCTGATGATAAATTAGATGGCATTGGTCTATTATGTTGTACAACAGACAGACTATTATCTTGTTTTTGCTTACATATCTTCCATGATTTACTAGTCTACTATTATTGGCTTCATCTTATAAGGGTTTAGGTTGTTATGTACTTTGATGGGTTCAAAAACCTTATGGGTCCTTGCGAGAGTGGTTTTAGATTGGAAAATTACAATTAAGGTTAATAGTTACTATTATATACTCTCATGCATTATTGAAAGACTCGTGTAATCAAAATTAGAAGGTAGTTATACAATAATAAAGGCAAGTGACTGCGCATCGTTATGCTAATCAAAATAAAATAATTAGACTACTAGTATAACAGTGGTGAGTTTAGGTCGATCCTATAGAGAGTGTGTGCGAAGTTTATGAAATAAAAGTAACTGGTGTTTAGGTTTAACGGGGGGTTTTGGATTATTTGGAAGAAGAAAATAAAATGAAACTAACTAATAAAAACAAATTAAAGAAAACATGCGAGAAATGATAAAAGTATGGAATTCGGTAGGGACTCGATTCTTTGGTTCAATCTCGGCCTACACCCTAACTAAGCATATTTCATTGATTTGTTATTCTTGAACCTCTCCTAGCAAATATTAATTGTGGGTTAATAATTAACTCGAGTTTTCCCTTATATTTTGTTTAATCAAGATATGATCGTTAATTAAGCCTAACTACCGAATAACCTATGATACGATCTCTAGATTTAATTAGGCAGTAACATTACGAATTAGGAAAACTAATTAATTAAGGCAACAACTACATATAATGCGTCATTTAACCTAGGTCATGTTATTCTTAATGATTACGAATCGTTGTTCGCTACACATGAATTTTAACATAACAGCTATGGATTATATTGAAATTCTAGCAATGAGTTTGCAATTAAATGATTCAATGAATACATTAAAATCATCTTTTCACAATACCCAATGGGTTCATACATAAATAATCGAATAATAACGAAAATCTGATTATCCATACACAATGCCAAATCAATTAACATAGGATAACACGATCAATTTCTAATAAGAGAAAGAAACAATAAAATAATAAAAAATACTTAACCTGGATCGTTACGTCGATGTAGCCTCCGAACCGATGTCGGCACATCTAGCCTTCCATGAATCTCTCCTAAAAAATGCTTCAGCCCCATGTTGTAACCTTACCAAAGCTCTCTTCGTTTCTCCTTCACTACCCAAGCTTCTTATTCCTATCTACTGCTCATCAACGTGACAAATAAACTTAGGGGGTCTTTTTTCCACCATACTATTCACTCACTTCTCTTCTCTCATGCCTAGTTGCAACACTTCTCCCTTCTATCAGATCTGATGTGATGATTTAATATAGATGGCCACGTTACTGTTTATGTAAAACCCCCCTTTTGTTGCTTCTATACGCTGTCGTTTTTCTTGGCCAGCTTGTTCGTGTGTTGTCATTTTGTTCCTTCTTTCCTACTCTGCTAGCATGTTTTGGTCTCTCCCCACCTTATGCATGCGTTTTCATTTCTTCTTGTTATTTGTTGCTCCTTGCTTGGTCTAACGTTCTCCTAACGCAGTCGTTTTACTCATTCATCTACTGTTGTTTTGGCTATTGGCTATCTACCTACTGCAGTGTTTTACTCTTGGCCATTTGTGTTTTGGTTGATCCGCTCACCATTTGCTGCAATGTTACTTCAACGTTTTAATTCCAACGTTGCATACAAAACCATGTTACTTTCCTATTCTGCAATTGTTTTATCATTGAACCATAATATTCATGTAGTTGCATGGGTGTGAGATGTAATCTTTAATTTATCTTCTTTTTCCTTTCATTTTTCTTGTCTTCTTGTCATTTAATTTTCTTCTTCTTACTCCATGAAGACAAGTGAGTATTGTTCTTCAGAAAATAACTCAAATGTAGAACTTTTGACCCACTTTAATTTATTTGCTTCCAAATTATACCTAAAATTATATATGAATTAAAGTGAGTATCTTAAGCATTTTTGTATCATTAATCGCTAAGTGTAAATAATTAAATGTATCAACAATTAAACACATATCAATTTCCCCCACACTTAGCTTTTGGCCTTCCTTGGGCAAAATGTTGGAACCCGATCCGGAAACCGGATCCCAACCGAAAAACGAAAGACGAAAACGGAACAAAACCGAACGAACGGAACGGAAATCATAAAGCGGAAGCAAAATCATAAGCGAATCGAGGCAAAACAA
>JAOTIZ010000002.1:11484852-11495614 GCA_027123425.1 Erythroxylum panamense | reverse complement strand
AATCAACAAAAAAGAGGATGGGATGATGATCTTACAACTACAGGAGCACTCAGAAGTGTCTTCTGCTTCTAGTTACATGTCCTGTGGCTGTGTTACAGCTACAAGCTATCGGTGAAAAAGCAGAAAACTTGTACTTGGCGCATCTATATATGCTCTTTCGCACACTATGTGTGTATTCACACTGTTCAAAATTGCTACGCATAGAAAATTAACAGAAGTATGATTTCCATCTTATTGATCATGATTTTTGTTTCTCTTACTATATCAGACGCTACTTAACTAAATTAAATACATCAGGGTTGTGCAAAATATTTCTTTTATCATCTTTTATATCTTAAACAGGCATAAAATTAGTCAAATGTCCACTACTTTATTCAAATTATTAATCAAGCCTTGTATTTTAATTCTTACTCAATCTAACCTCCAATTTAATGGAATAATAGGGGTGGCAAGCCCAACGAGTTAGCATTTAATCTTAAACCTGACCATGGATTTTTTTGAAAATTTCAAGCTTAATATGATCTAAAGCTTAAAAGTTCTAAGAAGAAGTTCTAAAACTGAGTTAAGACAAGTTTCAAACCACCTAGGCCCGATCATCCTAGGGCCTGAGCCCAATCAGATTCATTGCCAAGCTCACTTCACAAGATGGTTCAGTGAGAGGTTAGAAGTTAAAATTTTCAAATATTTTCCATCTGGATATATTCTTGGTATTTACAATTAACAGAGGAATTAAAGATTCAAATGAATCACTAAGGTTATCTATCTCCTTTCTAAACTTGGAAACTCCTTTGAGAAAAAGAATAGTCCAAATCAAGTATGAGGAATTGGGAAGCTAGAAAATAAATCGAGTGAGGCTTATCAATTTGCCTTGGCTTATTTCTACAGTTTTTAGAAGAGGAGGAATGTATCATTTGCAAAAACTCTACAACAACAACAAATCATAGTTTTTGTTGGAGAATAGAGAAAAGTACTCCAAAGAAAAGAATTGTAGAGAGATATGCTCTAATTATTGAAGGGTGATGGGAAGTACATCATCAAATTAAAAAAAGTCTTACAACTTTGAATTAAGAGGGAATATTGGAGAATAATTCGAAGTTGTTAAAAATAAAGTCTTTGTTTAAAGATAAAATTTAGAAAGTAGTAAAGATAAGATATGTTATTTGTTAAAAGATAAAATTTTATCTATTAATATAAAGTTATTATCTCTTAGGATTTAAACTTTTAAATTTTTGATTTGTTTGCTTTATTTTTATCTAGATATTATCTAAGTTTGTTATTTTATTTCTTATATATTTAGGCCTTCAGGATCAATGTAAAATATATCCAATCAATAAATTGCCTATTACATTATCTCTTTTCTATTGTACTTTATTTTAGTTAGTTTTTGATTCTAAAATCCAACATAGAGCCCTCAAAGATCTTGAATGACTTATGAGTGATTAATGTTCTACAAGTTCAAAAACAAAGAAAGGCAATAAGAGACTAAGAAAGTGAAAAAATGATGGAGGGAGCCTATCTAGCAAAGATTCAGTCATCAAAAAAGAAAGGAAATATTCCTTAATATGGCCATTATGAGAAGGTTGGTCATACAGATAAAGATTGCTGGCATAAAGGGAAGTCTTCATAATTTATGAAAAAGGATTGCAAGTTTAACAATGAAAAACAAACAAATATAGTGCAAGTGATTGAAGAAGACAACATCTTCTAGTTGGTGAGAAGTGCACCAAGATGTATCATAGAGAGAAGTGCTGTATGGAGATAAATGATGAGAGAAGTGCTCATGCTAAAAAATAGAGAGAAGTGCTCCAAAGAAAAGAATTGTGGAGAGATGTGCTCTAACTATTTAAGGGAGATGGGAAGTACATCATCAAATTCAAAAAAGTCTTATAACTTTGAATCAAGAGGGAATGCTAGAGAATAATTCAAAGTTGTTAAAAATGAAGTTTTTATTTAAAGATAAAATTTAGAAAATAGTAAAGATAAGATATGTTATTTGTTAAAAGATAAAATTTTATCTATTAAGAAAAGTTATTATCTCTTAAGATTTAAACTTTTAAAATTTTGATTGGTTTGCTTAATCTTTATGTAGATATTAGCTAAGTTTGTTATTTTATTGCTTATATATTTAGGCCTTCAACATTAATGTAAAATATATCCAAACAATAAACGCCTCTTACATTATCTCTTTTCTATTCTACTTTATTTTAGTTAGTTTTTGATTCTAAAATTCAACAGTTTTAAGATACACAACTTAGAGTTGTGTATGGAATTCATGTCCTAATTGCATTTAATGATGAAGATTAGTGCAGATAAGAGATTTACAACTAATAAGAATGATGGTTATGGACACATATTAAATGCATTAACAGATTGGAAAAAATATCAACATAAATTGCCTTCTGGTTTTCTATCACCACTTATGTACTATTTGCAACAAAATTAGGAGGAAAAAAAGATTGTTATTTAACAGAAACTACAGGTGACCATCCACTTAATGGCGCCGCAAATGATTTGCAGATGTGTGATACTCTTTGCACCTAAAGTTTGAACAGATGGCTGGTATACCTCTTCAGGCATTTGTAAGAGAAGCCTTTGGTGAAGAAGATGATTCCATGTTATAACTCCAGAGGTCTTTCAACTCTCCTCTAATCAAACCTAAAATGACACACAATCCTGATATCATAGACACAGGAAAAATAACTCTATGAGCATATAAGGAGAGATGAATTACATTAAGAGTTTATCATTATGAGTTTTTTATTCATTACCTAGTGTACAAGGAACAAGATAGAGGAGAGCAGGTTGACCACACCTATTTACTAGATACAACCCTAAGTAAGTGAAGAAAAGGTGTGAAAAGAGGAAAAAATTCTGTTAGTAGCCTCAGAAAGAATGACCCGTCCAACAGGTATGAGTTTCCAAAAGCTTGATTGGAAGAGGATTGATATTTCATAATGTATGTTATTAATTAGAAGGGATTGATATTTCATAATGTATGTTATTAGTAACAAAGATGAAGCAGCATATGAAATAATGGCACATATCATAATTTTTGTTAAACCATAAGATTTGCAACTTATAAAGCAACAAAAACATTACTAAAGTAGAAATTGAGGCCAATAACTAAACATCTATAGTGCAATCATAAAATTCTCTCTCTCTATCTCTTGATAAAATAAACACTGCATGCATCACTTAACACAGAAAACATTTACGTGTAAGGTAGAAACATGCATATTATTCATGTATATAGCAACGGAAGCTTAACGGATAAACATACCTCCAACCATTGCTCAACCGATGATCCAACAACATCTCAGAGTTTTGAATCTTCTACCCTCTCCTTATGCATGATACAATGGTGACTGCTTGTGGTATGTGAGGATAAGGACCCAAACTCGGTTTTTAAAACGTTTCAACACCTCTACCCATTACAGAGGAGGAAGCTTGGAAGTATGGGCGATAACGTGTGCGTGATGAAGGGTTAATGCATTAAATGGACCACATTTTCTACAGTAGCAAGAGTAGATAGATTTAAAAAAAATCTTACATTCTCCCACTTGGTCCATTTAACCCAACACCAAACATAATAAGAAATCAAATATATGAATGATGACGATAGGTCCTCTTATAGTGAGTATTATCTTCCATGTATTACATATATAAATTTCTTATTACTAGCTCTTAAACTTAATGAATAAACCATATGTTTATTCTAGGTCTAAATTAGATGATATTTCTCAAAACCAATTAAATATATATGTGTGCACAAAACATATGATAAAGTATCAAATTAAATAAGAGTTCCATTGAAGCAACAAATATACAACAAAAATTGCATTATAGAACTAAGTCCTATTTGCACTACGTGATCCTTAAACTGCTTAGGTGGCATGCCTTTAATTAAAGGAACAACAATCATCAAATCAGTGCTAATGTGCTCTATGACAACTTTCCTTTCCTTAACACGTTCTCTTATGGCTAAATACTTAGTATCGATGTGCTTACTTCAACTTCGATTTCGACTTTTGTTATTTTTAGTTATAAAGACTGCAGCTGAGTTGTTGCAGTACAACCTTTATGGCTTAGAAATTAAATCAACAACTCTAAGCCCAGATATGAAACTCTTTAACCATACACGTGAGGTGGTCTCAAAACATGATATGAACTCAGCCTCTATAGTGGAAGTAGCAATCAGGGTCTGCTTAGCACTTCTCCAAGATATAACTCTACCAGCTAGCATAAAAATATATCCAGATGTTGATTTCCTTGAATCAATGCAGCCAACAAAGTCTGAATCGAAGTATCCAATTACTTCCAGTTTCTCAGTTCACCTGTACATAAGCATATAGTCTTTTATGCACTGAAGATATCTCATAACATTCTTTGCAACTTTCCAGCGGTCAATACCTGGATTACTCTAATATTTACCTAACATTCCAACAACATATGCGATGCCAGGTCGAGTGCAGACCTGAGCATACATAAGGCTTCCAACAATTGAAGTATATAGAATGTTCTTCACGTGTTCCCGCTCAAAATCATTCTTCTCACATTGATTCAAACTGAATCTATCACCCTTCACTATGGGTGCCACACTTGGTGCACAATCTTTCATCCGAAATCTCTCTAAAACTTTGTTGATATAGGTCTCTTGAGACAAACTCAAAATGCTTTGAGACATTTCTCTATGGATCTTGATGCTAATGATATACGATTCCTCACCCATATCTTTCATATCAAAATTCTTTAAGAGAAATTGTTTCACCTCAAACTGCAAACCTTTATCATTAGTTGCAAGTAAAATGTCATCCATGTATAACACAAGAAAATAAGTCTTACTCCCACTGACCTTCTGATATAATCATTGGTCCATATATTCTCTTCAAAACCAAATGAAGTGATAACCTCATGGAATTTTAAATACCACCACCGGGAGGCTTGTTGTAATCTATATATGGATTTATTAAGCTTGCAGACTAAATGTTCACTATCCCTAGAGGAGATTCCTTCAGGTTGTTCATATAAACCTCTTCTTCTAGTTCACCATTGAGGAACGCCATTTTCACTTCCATTTGATGTAACTCAAGATCAAAATGAGCTACTAATGCATAATTACATGAAGAAAATCTTTCTTAGATACAGGAAAAAAAGTCTCTGTATAGTTGATTCATTCCCTCTGAGTGAAACCTTTGGCAACAAGTCTTGCTTTATGTCTCTCAATGTTGCCTCGTTAGTTTTTCTTTGTCTTAAATATCCATTTACATCCAATGGTTTTCAAATCATTTGGCAACTCAATGAGATCCCAGACTTGATTAGATGCCATAGAATCCATCTCATCCTTTATAACATTGTACCACAAGTTCAATTCTTTAGAACTCATGGCCTACGAAAACGTTTCAGGATCATTTTTAGCTCTAATGTTATAATCTGACTCTTGTAGATACACTATATAGTCACCATGTATTGCTGACCTTCTAACCCTAGTAGATCTCCTCAATGTTGTATTATCATCCTCACGAAGAACCTATTGTTTATCTTGTTGTTCAACTGGTTGCTCAACAATTTCTGGTTATTCCTCATTTACAACTTGATCTACTGGATTGGTATTAACAGCTTGTGGAGAGGCTCTAAGAAACACTTTATCTCTAACTTCAAATTCTATCTCATTTCTATGTGCGTTCGTGTAGCTCTTCATTCTGTCTTGATCTACTTTGAATCTCTGCTTTACCAATTTAATCTTGTCAATTATAGCCTTTTCCAATTTAGGTCCTAAAAGTCTCCTTTCACCTTCCTTATCCCAACAAATAGGAGTTCTATACCTCTTACCATATAAGGCTTCATAAGGTGCCATTTGAATTGCTAAGTGGTAGGAATTATTATAGGCAAACACAATTAAAGGTAAATGATCATCCAATGAACCTTTGAAATCCACAACACAAGCTCTTAACATTGCCTCCAATGTCTGTATTGTCCTCTCTGATTGGCTATCAGTCCATGGTTGGAAAGCTGTGCTAAAATGCAACTTGGTTCCTAAAGCCTCTTGTAAGCTTTCCCAGAATTTGAAGGTGAACCTGGGATCTCTATCTGAGATTATAGAACTTGGAATCCCATGAAGTCTGATTATTTCATGTATGTATTTCTTGGCCAAAGCATTCAAAGAATTTACTTGTTTAATAGGCAGGAAATGTGCTAACTTGGTTAGCTTATCAATAATCACCCATATTGCGTCATGCTTCCTGCTAGTTCTTGGCAATCCCATCAAGAAATCTATTGTAATCTTCTCCCATTTCCATTCAGGAATAGACAAAGGTTTAAGCTTGCCAGTAGGTGCTTCATGTTCTGCTTTGACTTGCTAGCACGCTAAGCATTTTCTAGCATACTCTGTAACATCTTTCTTCATTCCTCTCCACCAAAAGTGCTCTTTTAAATCTCTATACATTCTTGTATTCCCTGGGTGCATTGCATAGGGAGCATTGTGTGCCTCATCAAAAATTTCATCATTCAGTTATAACATATCGAGAATACAAAGTAGGTTACCTACCACCATCAATCCATCTTCTCTTATTTCTATTTGAGAGGGTTTACCATTTTTAATTTCTTCTCTAAGCTTGTTCAAGTACTCATCTTGCTCCTACAATTTCTTAATCTTCTTATTCAATACTGACCTAATTCTAAAATTAGCCAATATATAATCAGATTCGACTTGCCTCAATGTCACTTTAAATTTGACTAATTCCCCCAACAAAGGAAGATACTCTATCTCTACATGTGTTGTAGTAGATTTTTTACTCATTGCATTCACTACTATATTAGCTTTCCTCGGGTGGTAGTCTATCATCAAGTCATAATCCTTCAGTAGTTCTAATCACCTTCTTTACCTTAGATTTAACTCTCTTTAGCTCATCAAATATTTAAGACTTTTGTAGTCTATGAATACATGGAAAAACCCTCTACAAATCTTCTGTAATAACCAGCCAAACCCAAGAAACTTCTTACTTCTGCTATATTCTTAGGTGCTTCCCATTTCACCATAGTTTTTATTTTCTTCGGATCCATATGTACTCCTTTTTCTGAAATATCCAAGAAACACCACTTTCCTTAGCCAAAATTCACATTTATTGAATTTTGCATACAACTTTCTTCCTCAATGTCTCCAAGGCAATCCTTAAATGTTCCTCATGCTCCTTGCCACTCTTGGAATAAACCAATATATCATCAATAAAGACTATGATAAATCTGTATAAGAAAGGCTTGAAGACTTTATTCATTAAGTCCATGAAGGCTGTAGGGGCATTCATTAACTCAAAAGGCATAACTAAGAACTCAAAATGCCCATACCGTGTTCTAAAAGTAGTCTTTGACACATTAGACTCCTTTGTTCTCAACTGGTAGTAACCTGATCTCAAGTCTATCTTGAAGAAGACTTTTTTCCCTTGCAATTGATCAAACAAATCATCTATGCATGGGAGCGGATATCTATTCTTAATAGTGACATGATTAAGCTTCCTATAATCCATACACATTCTCAATGATCATTTTTTCTTCCTCACAAAAAGAACTGGATTTCTCCAAGGTGAAGAGCTAGGCCTAATATAACCTTTCTCCAACAACTCTTTTACTTGCTCTTTAAGCTCTTTCAGTTCTGTCGGAGCCATTCTATAAGGTGGAATTGATATAGGTGCAATACCTGAAAGAAGCTCAATAGGAAACTCAATTTCTCTCGGTGGTGGTAGTCTTGGTAATTTCTCTAGAAAGATATCCGAAAATTTCATGACCACAGGTATTTCTTCTAACTTTCCTCCAACTACCTTTGTGTCGACCACATATGCCGAGAATGGTTCACATCCTTTCCTTATCATTTTCTCTGCTGTTAGAGCTGAAATAATTCTAGGCGAGCTTCCATTCTTGTCTTCCATAAACACCACCTTTCTACCTTTGTCTAACTCAAACTTCACTGTCTTTTGTTTACAATCTAAATTTTCATTATACTTTTCTAACGTATCTATGCCAAAAATCACATCTAATCCTCCCATCTTCAATGACATTTAATCCACGACTAATTTTTCTTCACCAATATACATTTCACAATCTTTATAAACTTGACTAATAATAATACATTGGTCGATTGGGGTACTAACCATCAAAGAACTATCCAATGAGCTCAAATTTCTACCATATATAGTTTTAATTGACGAAAGAAATGAATAAGTAGATCCTGGATTAATTAAAACAATAATATCATCATTAAGCAATTTAACTGTACCAGTCACAACCTTCGAATCCGTGTCTGCGTCTTCCATTTTCATTACAAACATTCTAGCTGGTGCTTTCCCCCTTGGTCTTCCTGAAAGATTCACTTTCTTGGCTAACTCAGAACTTCTCACTTTGGTTGCAGTCTTGTGTCCCATAATCTCAGCCCTTTTTAAAGCTTGCATCTGAGTTCCCTCTCATCTTACATACTGCGGCACTATCTAGGCATGTACCCTTTTTCTTCACAATTAAAACAAGCTCTAGTCAATCTGTAGCACTCTCCTTTATGAAATTTACCTCAATGATTGCACTTAGGAATGGGTGACTTATCCCCCTCTCCCCTTTTACTGCCTCCCGCTGTTGAGACTTGATGAGAAACAGTTCTCATCTATTTGGACCTACTCGCGTCACTGATCCTATCTTTAGACTGTACGAAAAAAGTTTTGGCAATCCTCTCTAACGTAGGAGCACCACCTCTCCTCCTAAACTGTGCTCTTCCTTTTCTCTTTCTGTTTACATTGCTCTTTATATTCTCCACATTCTCAACCCTTAACGCTGCTTCAACCAGTTGTTCAAAGTCATAAAAATTATGCGTCACCACTTTTTCTCTGATGCCTAAATGAAATCTTGTTTCAAACCTACGATACTTAGCTGCTTTGCTCATCATCATCATCTCAGCTACATATCAAGACATTGCGTAAATCTGCGCTCATATTCACTCACTGTCATCTCCCTCTGGGTAAGACTCAGAAATTTCCTTTACTTTTGCTAGATATACACCTTAGACAGATATTTCTTCTTATAAGCAGCTAGGAAGTCCTTCCATGTCAACATTGGGGGTTTCATCTGATTCCTTGGCACGCTTTCCCAATAATTAAGAGCATCGTTCTGTAGCAAACTTGCAGCATATTCGACTTTTTCATCATCCTCACAGTCCATTTGCTCCAATATCCTTTCTATCTTCTTCAACCAGGTTTCAGCTTCTTCTGGATCGATTGTTCCATAGAAATCCATAGCCCCATACTTCCTAAGCTTATCAAACTGCTTTCCCTTGTTAGCTGGGGCTAGAGCAGAGGTTTGCGGTATTTGGCTCATGGCCTGGACAAAAGCTTGAGCAAAGGGTTAGATTAGCCTAAGATCTAAGGGAGTAGGCACTTGCTCTTGCGGAAGAGGTGACTCTTGCGTCTGTGATTGAGAGGACCCACTACCATGCCCTACAGAAGCCTCAGCATATCCTGGGGCTCTAGACTCATCAGTACCCTCCTCTCTTAGTAGAGAGTCAGGTGCAACAGATCCTTGTAAAACTCCTTGTATTTTTCTGTGAGGTGGCATCTTACTCCTTCAATTTAAACACTAAGCTTACGTTTCATTTTAATCTTATTTCCTACATGTATGCATAATATGCATGTCACGTAATACAATCAATCAATTCAATAATGCAAACATTTAATCACACATCATAATAATTTATACTACTACGTATTTTAAGCCTAGGAATCCTTAAAAAGCCTAAGCTCTGATACTAAAAAGATGTTAGACCCGAGTCTCGTTACTTGTTACAATTGTAAGGAGAATTTTAACATTGATGTTGGCGCGTTTTTGCGAAAAACTAAATATTTTACTGCGACAAAACTAGGGAAATATTTCCATGAACCTTTCGGGAGAAGTTCGCCGCGGATAACTTTTAGCTTCGTCGAGGAGAAGTTCCAAGGTCGAGCAAACGCACCATTAAAAAAAATACGCCGCAACGAAAGTCTGGCTTCGTCGCAGCAAAGCTACCAAAAAATAGTTGAACGAACTTAATTACAAAAGTGAGTTATCTTGGAGTTTGCCAAAGCCTTTGCAAAGATCAACTATCTTCTTATTATGCACCTAAGGAGAAAATAATGGATTGAGCTACAAAGCTCAGTGGCTAATATATTTATAGCCATTGGTAACGAGCCACACACACACACACACACACACACACACACACACACACACACACACATACTAAATCATGCCAAAAACACCTTTCAGGAAAGGTTCGCCGCGGCCAAATTCTGGTTTTGCCGCAGTGAAACCTTCAAATTCGCATCCTAGATCCCAACAATCCAATACTAACATACATACAATTTCCAACTGAACCAAAAGATAAATATGCACATACATAAAAGAAACTTCTTCAATTTAATCTCATTACTAAAACAAAATGGAGTTTGAACATAGCTTTAGTTACATATCAACAACCACATCAATAATTCAATACAAATACAAATGGATGCTTATGTCTGATATGCTTATAAAGCTACTAAAAAATATTTGTACAAACTTAATTACAAAAGTGAGTTATCTTGGAATTTGCTAAAGCGTTTGCAAAGATCAACTATCTTCTTATTCAGCACCTGAGGAGAAAATAATGGGTTGAGCTACAAAGCTCAGTGGCTAATATATTTATAGCCATTAGTAACGAGCCACACAATCAAGTATATATATATATATATATATATATGTATGTATGTATGTATGT
>JAOTIZ010000002.1:11445952-11461627 GCA_027123425.1 Erythroxylum panamense | reverse complement strand
TAAATGCCGGGAATTGTCATGAATGCATGTACATATAAGTGCATGTGCAAAATGTCTCATTCCTCTAAAATTAGAGGCCAATGAATGAACAAATCAAAATGTGCAATTTAACCCACTAGCTCGACCCAATTTACCAATATAACCTTCCCATCGGTGATGGGATGTTACAACTACGGATAGTAATTGTCACAATTATGGACAAGAAGAATCCACTTTACATATCATTCGGGATTGTTCGAGAGTAAAAGCTTTCTGGGAAAAATTTTCCTCAGGGATAGTTGATACGGATTTCTTTCAATAAGACGAGAGGATGTGGGTGAAATCCAACCTTACAAAACACTCTCAGGTGAGGCAGGTTGAGTGGGCTACTATCTTTGGAATACCCTGTTGGTTTTTATGGCACTGGAGAAACAAAATTGTTTTTGAAGCTGACTTCGCTTGGGCAGAAGAAGGTAATAGAGTTGTTACAAAGTATGTAGAATGGATAGAAAGGGCAAGGGCAGTGGAAAGATGTGTGTTTCAAACACAAGGAATACCCATGAGTAGTTTAATTGGGTGGATAAAACCACCAGAAGACTGGATCAAGTTAAACACAGATAGAGCAGTTAAATAAGAGGCTAACATTGCTATTACTAGGAGGATACTTAAAGACTGGCACAGTCAGTGGTACGGTGGGTTTATTCAGTACATTGGAAGGAACTCACCGCTAACAGTAGAATTTTGGGGAGTCCAATCGAGTCTCACTTTAGCTTGGACGCTGGGTTATAGACGAGTCATCGTAGAAGTGGATTCTTTAGAAGCTATAAATATCTTGTCCTCATCCAATATAGCTTTATCTTATGATAATTTTTTGGTAATAGATACCCATGAATTAATCCAACGAGATTGGAAGGTGCAATTACAGCACGTACATGGTAAAGGGAACCAGTGTGCAAATAATTTGGCCTCAATCGCAGTCTTAGCCAGTCCAGGATTGTATATTCTCCAGGAGCTTCTAATGACAATCATGGAGCTCATTCACCGAGATAAGTAAGGAGTTTTATATTGTAGAACACTACGCTAGTTAGTTTGTTTTTTGGGAGCTTTTAGTTTTTACCCTTTGTAAAAAAAATAAAATAATTAAGTCGTTTATTTTTATTGTCAGAGTTAATTAATATTTAATACATAATAAAATTATTTTATAAAAAATGCATAAATTTATAAATAGGAATATATAATTATTAAAAAAAGAAAGAAAAGACAGAGAAAAGGCGGCGAATGTATCTGATGGTGCGTGAGTTTGTCCTAGGTTTTATAAAACGCTTTTAAGACCCGCAGGTGAACTGATTGTAGTTTGTAACATAAGAGTACTCTCAATAAGATTTGTCAAAAGGGATACCGCCAAAGTCCTTTGTTTAGCACAACATCATTGATCTGTACTACAAAACTCAATGTACTAGTGTCTAAAATTCCGTACTTTGCAAAAAATTGGAGAGAGCTTATTATATGCAATCTAATTTTTGTATTTTTACAACTTTTTGCTGTATAAATATTTTTGAAAATTGGGCCATGAAATATGGGTGCGATTAAGCCCAACCATTGATCAGCATCGCCAGTGCCAAGTGTCAAAGCCCCACATCACCGGCCAGTCAAAAAACACAAATGTGCGTGTGTCCGACTTTCCTCGTCCTTGGGACTTGGGAGTGTGTTGTGTATGTTTACTGTTTATAATATTGTTCCCTGTTTGATCGATACTGTATTGTGATGACAATCCCAATATCTGACATACTCTGTCTTGTTTGATCCTAAAAATAGATTCCCTGATTCGTCCGTCTGTTCGTGTGAGCAAGAAAACCAAGTTTTTGTTGGAAGATAATGCTATTTAAAGGTAGGGGAGGATTTCTCACCTTCTTTCTACACATAACCTCTCTTCTTGCAAATTGAAATGAGGCCATCCCCATCCCGTTGAAAATTAAGAAAAGGTCTGTCTTCCTCTTTTATTTGGGTCATAAGTTAACATTGGATGCGGGCATTATTATGCCTTTTCTTTTCCCTTTTCTTTCATTGGTTGTCAAGTGCTATAAGCATCGCTACTGTATCCAATTCCCTCGTTGTGTTCAAATAGTGGATCTTAGGGATGTGGTTATGGAAATATACCCAACTTGGTCTTGTTGAGGGGAGTGCCTGAGTGACTGTGTGGGAGTGTGATTACGCGTTCTATTTTACTTTCAGGCACTACTGAATCTGTACCATGATTTAGTTGTTAGTGGGATTGCAAATGTTGAACTTGAAGGTGTCTATTAGTAGGCGTAGGGTTCATTTTTGGTTAGCCAGAGATACGAGTTCAAAGGATTGTTAGAAGGTTAATAATGTTCAGGCCTTCAAGATTAAATCCTTACTATGTTATGACCTCTTACTTTTCAGAACAAAGCTGATTACAATATCGGGTTTGTGAAACTTCGAGAGAGTTTGATGACCAATAGAGATATTGGTTGGATTTGTTACTGGAGGGGAAGAGGTGAATGAAGACTGGTGCCTTGAACCACATTGAATTCGAGTACCAGATGTAGTTGTCGTGTTAGTTTAGACTCATAATTTTGTGTTCATGATTGATGAATCCTTTTCTTGCATCTCTTTGACAGCGAGACTCAACAAAGTTAGTCTTCTGTACTAGTTATTAAATTGTTAAAACAGCTATAAGTGAAACCGTGGTATGTGTTCTTGCGTTAGTGCCACCTTATTGAACACCTTTTTCATAGCTAGATTTGCCACTTTATGGAACATCTTTTTCAGAGCTGGATTAAGCAATTTGAGTTCCAATCAGAGAAATATGACATGGCTACGAAATCACTTAACTGTGTAGGATTTATGAAATATGTTGCGCAAGTTTGAGCACTGCTAAACTTGTTGGAACTCATTGTTGCGTACATTATCTCCATATTAACAGAGAGAGTTCTAATATCTCCTAGAATGGCTGTTGTTACGAAAAATCAAATAGCTTTCCTCTGGAAACGTAGTTGTTTCCTTACCTATTTATACTATTTGTCAATGCATAGGGAATATAATGAAGTAGTGGATCCAAGGTTCAAAGATAACCATCATAGATCTGTCAGTCTTAGACTGTTAAAATATAGCTAGTACTTTGCCTCAATATTGAACTTTTTCAATGTATTCTAGAAGTGGTAATTGATTCATATTTTGATATCAGTCTGCACCAGTGACCACAAGAGTTTGCAAGATGTCTTCCATAAAGTCATATGGGAATGCAACAGAAAAAGCTTCGTCACCAGAAGAGCAGGCTGTGAAGGTATTTTTGGCAGTATTTATGCTGTGTATTATTTACGATTAAGCCTTTACTCTTGACATTATGGAATGGAGAAGTCTTGTTAACATGGATTTATTTGGTTTCTTCAATTGGATATGATGGTTATACAGCATGTTTCTTCTTTATGCTTCCAAATTTTGTTTTATAGTTTGGCTTGGTAATTGGACTAGTAGACTGAGTAATGTATCATCCATTTTCTGAAATCTTTGTCATCATATTAACCTTACTTTCCAAATTTACTTGTTGATTTCAATGGTGCCATATTACTTTGCTTGTTACAGTGAAAACTGCTAAATTTGAAACATATCGTCATAGTTTAAGGTTTTAACTTTTTGTAGTTCTAATTTTATCCAACAAAACAAACTTTCCATCTAATTCTTGAAATTTTGAAACTTTGTTGTCTCTATTATTCTTCTTCAATTGTTGACTGAGTTAGTGGAGCAATTAGGAGGTGAGCTAACTCGTTTCACTTATTGTCAGATTAATGAGGTTAGGAAGATAATAGGTCCTGTTGCAGAAAAGTTTCCTGTACTTTGTTCTGATGCATCAATATCAAGATATCTCAGAGCAAGGAACTGGAACACAAAAAAGGCAGTCAAGATGTTGAAAGAAACCTTGAAATGGAGGCTGCAATTCAAGCCTGAGAAGATCAGATGGGTAAGTATAATATTTATTTTCTTGTTTTACTGTTCTTAACATCAAAAGGCTTGACCTCCAAATTGCAGCAAAAAAAACAAGGAGTATTAGGTATTGATATGATATCCCCACCCTTAGAGTGTTAGATGTGCACTTTGGTGCTTTGGCTTAATGATATTTTACAATTTAACCTATGATAGTCTCACATGTACTGAATACTCCAACTTGTGGATGCTAATTATATGGCTTAACTGATCAACTAACATGATGTGTGAGAACAGTTTTCGTGCTAGATAAAGGATAATTCAAACTTTCTTCTTAATTTTAGGACGATGTTGCTATGGAAGCTAAAACAGGAAAAGTCTATCGAGCTAATTTTGTAGATAAGAATGGGAGGACAGTTCTTGTAATGCGACCTGGTTACCAGGTAGATCAGTTAATGTTAAAATTTTTAACCAAGTGTGCTTTGTGTTGTTCTGCATCGTGTCATACGTTTCACTTGATCAAACAATGTCTTTTGCTAGAATACAAATGCGATTGAGGGACAGATGAAACACCTGGTTTATTGTCTTGAAAATGCCATAATGACTTCAAATGAGGAGCAAATGATCTGGCTAGTTGATTTCCAAGGGTGGACAATGGCTTCCATATCTGTTAAGTCAACCAAGGAAACCATTAGAGTCCTGCAGAATCACTATCCTGAGAGACTAGCTCTTGCAATACTATTCAATCCCCCTAAAATATTTGAATCCTTTTGGACAGTAAGTTATTGTTACTTCCGTGCCTTATATTTCATCTTGAGCTTTAATCTTCGGTTGATCTCAAATCATTTCTGCTTAACAGACCTGTAATTGGCAATGTCATGACTGTACTTGCGTTTTATTTTTGCAGATGGTGAAACCTTTTATCGAGCCGAAGACATACAAGAAAGTGAAGTTTGCATATAGCAATAATCCAGAAAGCCAAAAGATGATGAAAGAGCTCTTTGATATGGATAAGCTTGATTCTGCATTTGGCGGGACAAACTCATCTGGTTTTAATCATGAATCCTATGGGCAATGGATGAAAGAGGATGAGAAAAAGATAGAGGATCTGGTGAACTCTGCACCTTCACCTCCAATTCCAGCATCTTTGATTCTTGAGTCGGAGAAATCAGGATCACAGGATCCAATGCAAGATACATCAGCTTCTGATGAAGGTGAAAGAAGCCCCGAAGTGGAGGGTGTTGATGAGGAAATTGAGGGCCTGTCACGCAGTTGCAGTGCTGTTGTAACTGGTAATATAGGAGAAGTTGCAGAGGACCCTAAAAGAAGTCTAGTGACCACCTGATAGGAGAGTGTGGGTGACAATAAGTAGACTTGACTGCCTGAGAATGAAACTCATCTACTCATTCTATCCTTTGCCTTGATGAAACTCTTTATTTAGCCTATAACATGAATCACTCACTAGTGATAATAGTGTGAGTGTGATAATACTCAAAGACTTGACTTAGCCCAAGATATCATGTTAAGGTTGTACTTGTATAATTTGTCTAATCCTATGAAAATTGTTCCATTTTAACTACAGAGAAGTAGCTCCAAGTCACAGGAAGTATAAGGATTTGTTGGGTTAAATTAATAAGCATACGAGTAGTTCATTTTTGCCAACTTGAACTATTTTATGAATTCAACAACAATTTCAGCTTCAACTTTTGGGAGAACTTTGAATCGGTTCATTTATGAATTTGGAACAAACATGAGCAATTGGTGTGTATAAAATTTTAGGCCCTCCATTCTTGAAAGCCTTTTTTTTCGTTAGGCTTGTGCTACACCTGGAGAAGATGATGCAGTCTGTTTCTGACAAATAAATAAAATACATAGTCTACAATAAATTTAGTAATACATATTTGATTGGTTTATGGATTGAAGAAGGTGGACCCAAACATCCAGCTTGGAAAGAGATCAAAGAGAAGAGAATAACAATGAACATGCCCTCTATCCAAGCCAAGCAGTAATCATCATTCCCACCCACACCCAAGACCCAACCCAATATTATATGTATTGCACTTTAGTTTCTGATTAACAACACCTTAATGCTATATATATAATTAATTGAAATTGAAGTAAAACAATTTTCTCTCTTTTTGGTACGGTTATATAATATAACAAAATGAGAAGAAAGAAAAGAAATTAGCATTTAGACATGGTCGTCACCTTTCTTTCTTTTTTGCGTTGCCAATTGCCATCTGCTCATCCTACACTTTCCTCTTTCTCACCTTTCTGTGCGGACCAATTCTCTGATTCGTTTGTCCGGAAGCACAATTTTAATGCCAAAAGTTATACAAAGAAGTGCAGAGAAAGCTCTTCATAGCTGTTGATGAGCTGCAAAAGTGAGCAATCAAAGAGAGCAATTGAAAGAAATCAAAAGAAGATTCCATTACATTTTACCCTTTTGAATTATTTGTTTCCGATTTTGATCTCTGTTAAACCCATTTGCGCATTTTCAAAAAGTATCAAACTTTAACAAAATTTTGCACCACTTCCTCTGGGATTCTAGTTCTCAGGTAATGTAAGCTTCATTTTCTTTTTGTTTCTTGGTTTTGAATTTGATTGAAGTTTGGACGCTAGATTTCCGTTCATCCGAAGCTCTGAACAATACCCCCGTGACCTGATTCTCTTGAACTATTTTGGGTTTCAGAGATTGAATTTTATCATCATCATAGAGTTGCTCTGCGTTTCATTTGATTGGACCTTCTAGGTCAGTATTCGCTTCTTTCCTGATTTTCTCCTTTTCATTTCAACGTTGACTTTCCTGATCTAATGAGTGTCTCGGTTTTGTGATTGCTGTTTGCTGAAAAAAATGGCAGATTGTGATTGGAAGTTGATGCGTACAGGCAAAATGGGTATTGATGCAATGAGAACTGGAGCTCAAATCAAAAGAATTTTGAGCATTTCAATTAGGACATCGTACAGATCAGCTTGCAACCATCCCGTTCTTCTGGGTTTGATATGCTACTTGATAATTTTGTACAGATCATTTCCGTTTTTGTTTTCCCTCTTAGTCTCTGCATCCCCTGTTTTGGTTTGTACTGCTCTTTTGCTTGGGACTCTCTTGAGTTATGGTGAACCTAACGTACCTGAGATTGAAAAAGAAATTGAAAATGAGAAAGATGGAGAAGTAATTGGCGATGAGATTTCACCTTTAAAAGCAGGCCTTACAGAGAATGCTACTGTCGTTGTTAAGACAGACGAGAGCTTTTGCTTCGAAAGATTCAAGGGGACAACAATGGATACATCAGAGGAAAACCTTGAAGAGGAGGGTTTAGTGGAAAACAAATTGAGTAAGAAAGAAGATGACGGGTTGGGTGATTACATGCCATTAACTGATGATGGTTTTCATGAAATTCAATTTGAAAAGCAATTGGTGGTTGAAGTGGGGACAGACCTTGGTGACGTGGAGTTAGAGAGTAAGAAAGAAATTCATGAGGAGAAAAAAGGGCTGAAAGATGGATCGAACCATGGAGAAACTAGTGATAGTCGCCATGCTTTAATTGAAAATGTGCGAAACAAGATTTATGGAGTAGAGGAAGATAAATCTCGGGGGCACTTCCTTGAGGCTCGTGAGGATGGACTATTGGACTCATCTAAGGATTTATTTTGGAAACAACCAAGAAGTGATGATGATGATGATGAGGAGGAGGAGGAGGAGGAAGAAGAAGAAGAAGAGGATGACGACGACGATGAAGATACTTCTGAATCTGAGTCTGATGGAGCAGAGAGTTCCTCGCCAGATGCTTCTATGGCAGACATCATTCCAATGCTTGATGAGCTCCACCCACTTTTAGATGAGGAAGCTCCACATCAAGCTCAAATTTCTCATCAAGGATCCTACACTGATTCCATGCTATCCCAAAACCCTGAAGATGGAGAAGACAGTGATAATGACAATGATCAAGAGGAGCAAGAGCCTGATGGAGAAAAAGAGGACGAGAGTAAATCTGCTATAAAGTGGACAGAGGATGATCAGAAGAATCTTATGGATTTAGGTACTTTGGAGCTTGAAAGAAACCAACGTCTGGAGAGTCTTATTGCACGGAGAAGAGCTCGTAGAAACATGAGATTGATAGCTGAAAAGAATCTTATAGACTTTGATGGGGCAGATCTTCCTGTCAATATTCCACCCATTTCAACATCAAGACGCAACCCATTTGATCTCCCTTTTGACCCATATGATGATGCTCCTGGTTCTGCTCCATCGATATTATTGCCAAGAGCAAACCCTTTTGACCTTCCATACGATCCAAACGAGGAAAAACCTGATCTCAAGGGAGATAGTTTTCAACAGGAGTTTTCAGGGTTTCAACAAAGGGAACAAGTCTTCCGAAGGCATGAAAGTTTCAGCATGGGTTCGTCTGTTCTGGGGCCCTCCAAACAAGACAGACAAGATCTTCAGTGGAAACCATACTTTGTACCTGAAAGGTTTTGCACAGAAGGAACAAGCTATGGTAATATCCAACGACAATTAAGTGAACTTAGTGATTCAAAGGTGAGCGATGCTGAATCCTTAAGTTCAGCTATGGAGGAGGATGACAAGAAGCCTAATGAAGAAGATACAGATCTGATCTCCAACATGGACCATGCTTCTGTTCTTGTTGAGCGGGGGAGCCTATCCTCTGAAGATGCTGACCTTGGGGACATAGAACAAGTTGAGAAGAGAGATACCGATCAGGATGAGGCTGGGATCACTTTGGGAGAAGTTGAGAATTACCATGAAATCAATTCAAGTATGTATGCTTCAGGAGTGGCAACTCCTGTGGAACCAAATACAACTCAAATATTACTGAAAATGGAACAAGGTGAAGAGGAGGACAGCAGTAGATCAAGCCTATCATCTTTGTCAGAAGTAGATGAAAAACTGCCTAATGGAGATGCCATTTCTGCAGCTCTCGAGTCAAAAAGCACTCAGATTGTGGAATCTCACATTTCAAGTCAAGGTTCAGCTGATTCAGAATTTCATTTCATGGGTGTGGGCATAGATGGTGGCCAATATCAGGAGCCTATTGTGGGCTCACAAAGTGATTGTATTCAGGAACCTGCTAAACCAGTGGAAGTGCTGGTTGCTACAGATATTCAGTTTACAGAAGGGATGAGTAAAGTACAAGATGACAATCAAGTCATTGAACCTGTTTCAGGTCCATCAGCTGATTGTGTTGAGGGTTCTGATACACCAAATCAAACGTTATCAGAGCCAAAAATTGACTCTGTGAGTGGTATTGTAGAAAAAAATCAAGAGGAAGGCATTTTAGAGCCCAAAACCAGCACAATGGGTATACATGGCTTTTCCACACAATCTTCACGTGAATCAGATGTCAATTTGGCAACTTGTGCGGGTATTAATCGTCAGCACAAAGATGCTGTTTATGATTCAAGCCCCCCATCATTCAATGAGTTCCTTTCATGTTCCTCTTCATCTTCTGGAACATTAGATGTTCCAGATATAGGTTCACCTCTGACAATAGCTGAGTTAAGAGATAAAGAATCTGAAGATGTGGATTTGAAGGCTATTTCATCGGGATCTACTCATCAAAATGTGCTTTCTGAAGAGAAACCCCTGTTTGAGGTGGAGCCACAGCTCTCTTGGTTAGATAAATCCATTGTTGACCCATCTGTTGATAATCATGGCGGACAACAGGTAAGACATAATTTAGAAGTTGTGCGAGCATTAACTTCTTCTACTTAACAACAAGTGAATTTGCTTGCCAGAAAGAAAGAAAGACATAATAAAAAAGAAAGTTTTGGTGATGCTTTTGCAGTTTCATGTAACCTATATTGCATAGCGCTCTTATTGGGCTTTTTAATTGCTCAATTCTGTCAAGCATGCCTCGTGCTTGGTCTGAAATTAATTACTCTTTTTTCTGTTTACTCTTGAACTGATGGTTGTTTAGAAAGAATTTTTAGGCTATCAGTGATTACAATGCCAAGTTGTTGAAAAGATATCTTGAAATTTGGGCCATTGTTGAGGTTTGAGTTATTTGTTTATCATGTGCTGTCACCGACACTTTAATATGTAGGGAAAACTTCAAAACTTCTATGACTTAGCAAGATATTTCTTAAAGCACATTGCCGTACAAAGAATTCTAAAGTTTTTTAAGGATCATCACTCATAGGCGTTGGTCTTCGTTATTTTCAACTTCACTCATTTGATCCTTGTTGTTGACTTATCCTTTCATATAATTGACTTTTTGATCCTTTGTGTACTCTGATTCTAGTCAACAGCCTGTACCCCTTTCATATAATTGACTTTTTGATCCTTTGTGTACTCTGATTCTAGTCAACAGCCTGTACCATCTTATTCTTAGTACAATCAATTGATAACTTGGAAGTTCATTAAAGTTAGCCATTAGAGGTGATGCATGACAACGAGTGTGTCTTCATGCAGGAACAGTCCGTCATCCTAGAAGACCCTCCCGAGCATGTGAGCATCACCAAAGATGTTTCTGTATCAGGCATCCATGACTCTAAAAACATCATCTCAAGAATTATGACTTCCTTAGTCCCATCTGATAGTCCTAAATATTATACGCCAGCTGCCAGATTAGGTATGAAGGAAGATAATTTTGATAAAATTGTTTATGAGGACCGTGGTCAGGTCTTCCAACACAACTATTCTCTTGTAGAAGCTTATGGGTCTCCTATTGCTGAGGAAAGTATCAATGAAGAAGATGATGAGATAAAGGAGATTAATGAAAATCTGTTGTCAGAATTGGATACAGTTGGGGATTTCAGTGTCAAAGAAGTTGTTGGTGAAACACTTGGTGATGAAAAAATACAAGAGGAAAATGATCCAGAAAATCATGAATGCGAGATATTGCCAAATGATGCAAACCTGACAGAAACCATGGCAGAGCTCCCAGTTTTGGAAGTTAGATCTGTTGAAGAAATTGAGTTGGTTTTTGAGCAGCTTCGAGAAGGAGCAGATGTTGAGGAGGTCATCATTCCTAGCACAATAAAGGATCAGGTAGTTGTAGCTGAATCGACTGGTCCTGAACAAATCAGTTCAGATTTGCAAGTAGTTAAAGCAAAGTCTTTGGAAGACATTCATATTGCTATGCAGCAAATATCAGATCCCAAATATGAGGAGCCCTCAAGGCCATTGGGTTCCAAGGATGAGCCGGAGGATGTGAACAAAGTGGATTCTACAAATGAGGTCCCTGTTCTTGAAGTTCAAACTATTGGAGATATTGCTCTCAAGCAACACAACAATGGAGTAGAGATTGAGGAGATTATCCTTCCTAGAACTATTGTACATCAACCAGTTGGTAATGAATTGAAAGATTCTGGCCAAACCAGCTCAAATTTGCAGGTTTTTGAAGCAACATCAACATCATTGGAGGATGTTGATGTTACCAAGCCAAAAGCCTCAGAAACAAATACAGAGGTGATGTTGGCATCATCAAATGCAAATGATGAACTAAATGAAAGAAATGAGTTGACTTCTGCTGCGGGGGTGCTACTGGGTTCATCCAACTCAAATGATGAAGGAACTGAAAGAAGTGAGTTGGCTTCTGGCGAGGAGCTTCCACTTCTTGAAATGAAAACCAAGGAGGATATTGACTCATATTTGAAGCAACTTAATGAAATGGTCGATATTGAGGAGGTCATCCTTCCAAACATGACTGAGCAGCTACCAGTTGTGGATGAATGCCATGATAGTGGACAAATACATTCAGAATTGCTAGATGGTGAAGCAAGCTCAACGAAAGATACTCATGTAGCTATGATGCAAGTTGCACAAAATGTTAAGGAGTTACCAGAGCCTTCAGAAGCAGAGGATAAACTGGAAATAGAAAATGAAATGGCCTCCACTGATGAGATCAAACTTGGAATTTCTGAAGTAAATGAAGTAAACTCCACACAAGATAATGAATCAAGTAAGGCAGAAGAGATTCAGTCTGGCTCTACACAGGAAAGAGATCATGTAATGTAGAAGTTTGTTTGAAGAAATTGGCAGGTGTGGATTTAGTCTGGTAAGAAGGCAAGATTAGACTTTGTCTGCAGCTATAGCTCAAACTTGGGTGATTCAGATGGGAGAACTGAAGCAGAGGTGAAGGGGCAAGGTTTTCTAGTTGAGCTTTTTGTGGTTTGTGGTTTACTTTAGAATTGATGGGCTTTATGAATTTCATAGCTTGGTCTTGATTTTTGATGTTGGTAGTTGGGTTTGGTTTTGTTTCCTTTTTCGTTATTTGATATCTTCAAGGATGAGTTTTGCTTTCATTCGTGAAGTTTGAAATGAGAAGTTTGAGAGAAAGATTGCTTGTAATCTATTATTTGTAAATTTATATGCGATGTGCTCAAGTTTCCAATGCATTTTGTTCTCTTCATCTGGCTCAACTGTCTCATTGTTCCTGTTCCTTTTTTTCCCAGTTTGTCGTTATGACTTTATGTGTCGATGGTCAAGATTCGTCTTGATCCATGTTTGTGTCAGGATACTAGAAAAAGATTGTATTACTGAATCAAATGATCCATGTTTGTGTTAGACCTCTAGTTTTAGGATACTAGAAAAAGATTGTATTACCGAGTCAAATGGACACTCTAATTTCCTGTTTGATTCAATGAATGAAATCGGTAAAAAATAAAATAATTATTCTTAGGACTAAAAAAGATGAGGAATATAATAGAATATGTATTACTTTGTTTGATCCAAAGAAGAAAATAGATAAAGTATTTTTATGTCAATGTTGGGTTTGAAAATATAAATTTAGAATGACAAAAGAATAACTAACAAAAAAGATCAAAATATTCTTATTATTATTATTGCTATTGTTGTTATTAATTTTAATTTTATTATTCTTATTATTATTAATTATTCTTATTAATAATTATTATTATTATAAATTTTCTACTTATTATTATTCTTATTATTATAAATTTTATCTATTATCTATTATTATTATTATTATTAAATTCCTTATTATTATTAATTTTTTTCTTCTTCTATTATTATTATTATTATTATTGTTATTATACAAAAATAAATTTATTATTATTATTATTATTATTATACAAAAATAATTTTCTTATTATTATTATTATCATCATTATTATACAAAATTAATTTTCTTCTTATTATTATTAGTATTATTAAATTTATTATTATTATTATTATTATTATTATTATTGTTATTGTTGTTGTTATTAATTTTTGTTATTCTTATTATTATTAATTATTATTATAAATATTCTACTTATTATTATTCTTATTCTAATTATTATTAAGTTTATCAATTAATTTTATTCTTCTTATTATTAATTTTCTTCTTCTTCTTCTTCTATTATTATTATTATTATTATTATTATTATTATTATTATTATACGAAACTAACTTTCAAATAAAGTTATCTTGAATAAGAATAGTAATTCTTATAGTAGATAAAGATAGGTGGGGATTGCTATTAGCTATTCCTCAAAGTTAGAGAATACATATATTAGTTATTGTGTATTTGTTTCTATCCAAACATGGATACAAATTTAAGAAATGGAATAAAAATATATTAGAAATAGAATAGCTATTTTGTTGAACCAAACAGAAGATAAAGTATTTCGTAAAACTAAGTACACACACTCAGATGTGAATGCTCCTCAGAAAGTAGAATGATCTTTCTGCCAAACTTTCCCTCCTCTCCCCCTCCCCCTCCCCCTCATGCACACACCCTCTCAGCCTAAAAACCACCTAGCGAGAAACTTGTTGTTACACCTAACCATTTGCCACCTCAGCCAGTAACCTTTCTTTCACTTACAGTACACTTTCCAGATCATAGGTTATTCCTTTTGCTCCTATCATCCTCATTTCCTAAATTACCCTCTTCATATTGGTCCTAAAAGTTTCAAATCATGAGAATGGTGTAAAAACATTTCTTACTTCTAAACACCTCAATCCTACTATCAATTTTGCCATGCTCATGGATCAACGTTAAATAAAGCCGAGAGTTAAACTGATAAGACTAAAAGTTTAAAATTTAAAAGATTCAATTAATATTAGACCGTTATAAAATTGATTAAAGATTAATTATAATTAAATAATTTGAAATATGATTGAAAGATATTGTTTTTATTCATCGAAAGATTTGAATTTAATTTTAAAAATATTATTAAATAAAATTAATTGATTTATTTTAATTTTTAAGAATTTATTAATTTACAAAAATTAATTTATTAATTAATTAACTTATCAATTTTTAACAACAAAAAATCGAACTGAAAAATTACAAACTGAACTAAAAAATTAAATGGTTCAAAACATTTACGATTAAACTGATCAAACTGATTGAGTTTTTTAATCATTACTATTGACTCTAAATTTATCTCTCCTTTTTTTTTGTTGGGAGTATTTAATTATGTTATTTAAGATATAAAAAAAACATCTTTATTATTACACCCGAGTCACATTTTTTAATTTTCTACTAATAAATTAACAATCCGATCTTTTTGCCAGATATGATTATAAAGTATCTCAGCTAACTTTCAAGAGTCATCCTTCCTTTCTTAGTTTATTGATATTAATTCTTTAGTTATTAGTTTTCAAGCCCTCAAAAGTACCGAAACATATAAGCCAAATTACTCTTTATGCCATCTTAACCAATTCACATGTCCGCTTTTGACTCCAGCAAGTATTGTTTAAATGTAATATAATTTATTCTTAATTTTCATTTAAAATATTTGGTCGGAGTAAGTTTAATTTAAAGCTCACCAACACCAACTAGGAATAACTAAAGAAATATTTAAATAAAATTAGTAGGTGAAAATTGAAACAGTGTCGGTCGACATATTTAATTTATGAATCACATCAAATCAGCAAAGAGGGCGAATTGACAATAATTGCAAAGAAATTGGGTCAATTATTCAATTTGATAAGCTAGGTAACCATGAATTCAATTCACGTTATATAATAACCATGCACGGTAATAAATATATCACGCGATTATGCACGGTAATATTTATAATTATTAAGTTTTTAAAAATTATCAAATCAAATTAGGTCAAAATATTTAAACTCAAATTTGATTTTGATTTTGATTTTGATTTTGGTGTATTAACTTCAAATTGATGATTTAAACTCAATTAATTAATTACAATTAATAAAATCTAAAAGAACATCAAATTTAAATTTGAAAAAAGCCAAACCTCTTCAAATTAAAGGCTCGATATTAAATTACAGAATCAACTATTCCGTGCTATCAATAGTTTTTTTTTAATGACTTAAAAAGGTAAAAATGAACTTTTGTACATTAGATAAGTGTTGAAATCCTACGAGACAAATGCAAGGAATCTTACCATAAAACTACTAATTAAGACGATCTGCTTTTGTTTTTTTGTTTTTTTCCTTCCTATCAATGTACACAGTACATAAGATTCTTCCTTTTGCATGGATCTGAGAAGACTTACCTTTATATTTTTACAAAGAGTTTCTTCCTTCTTTCTTCCTATAATCAATTCATACGAGAAGGTCAACTGCTTAACTGCTTTTCTTTACTTATGAATGCTTTAAATCATACATTAAAAATATATCTTATATTAACTAAGATCAGCTGGTGAAAAGATAAAGCGCAGCACATATCTATATCTATGGAGCAAAAGCTTAAATACTTGCAAGCTCCCAGCTCTCTCTCTCTCTCTCTAACTCTTCTATCCTACCTTCAATAGTTTTGTTGTGACAAAAGGATTTGGCGATCCAAGAAACTGAACAGTTCAGTTGTAACT
>JAOTIZ010000002.1:11363246-11390368 GCA_027123425.1 Erythroxylum panamense | reverse complement strand
TAGCCCACGGTTTGGGGTGAACCAGGATAAAATCGCTGTGTCGACTACTCTTTACTCTATCTCTCTTTTAGATTCAAAGTTTTATCTTTACTTAGTGTTTTTAAACCAAACTTCAAAGTTTGATTAATTTGGATCTACTGAAAGGTTCTATCAAAGAACTCGTTTTCTAACAAATGTTTTGTTTTTAAGAGTTTTAAAAAAAGGAGAATACATAATTCAACCCCCTCCCCCTTCTCGTGCATTCTTATATCGTAATCTAAGCTTTGTAATAACGTGTGATTCACTTAAGTTACTGTACGTTTTGCCTATGGAATTGTGGTAAGATACTTCTTCATTGCACGTACGTCTACTTAAATTGACTATTAACATTGGTGTGGCCCTTCGATGCATATTTCAGTTTTGACGTAAGGACTAATACACTGATCTCTGGAAGGGAACAAATAATTTGATCTCTAGTTCTTTTAAGTATGTTATTTGTTACTAGTTTCAGAGATGATTTCTTAAGCTTTGAACTTGGATCCGTGTCATATAGAGCTGGGCATGTCAAGTGCCACCGAGACTCTCTGTGGACAGGCATATGGAGCTAGACAATATCACATCATGGGAATCCACTTGCAGCGTTCATTGATCATCAATTGTGCTGCTGCTACGATTTTGTTACCTGTCCTCATCTTCTCATCTCAGATCTTCAGACTGCTAGGATATGGAAAAGACATAGCCCACGAAGCTGGAGCTATCTCACTCTGGTTCATCCCAAATCTCTACTTCTTTGCCTTCTCATTTAGCATTCAAAATTACTTACAGCCTCAGCTGAAGAACATGGTTGTTGGGTGGGTTTCTATCATCTCATTTATACTTCACTTGCTATTGTCATGGATCTTTGTGAGCAAACTGAGCTGGGGGTTTCCTGGTGCAATGGCTGCCCTGAACATATCAAGTTGGTCGATTATAATTGTAGAATTGGTTTATATATGTGGCGGCTGGTGTCCCAGCACATGGAGAGGATTTACTCTTGTTGCCTTTTCTGATTTACTTCCTGCGGTGAAACTCTCTATATCCTCCGGTGTGATGCTTTGGTGAGTGTATTTCTTCAATACAATCACTTCTCTCTCCTAGTGGCCATCTGTAGGTATCTCTGTGTTAACTGAGAACTCCTAGAGAAAAGAACAGTATGCTTGACTGTAATATTCTGCCAAACTAGCGGATGAATAGCTCTGTTTGTTTTTGAGCAATGATGGAAGTTCTTGTACTAATGAATGCGACGAAGTCACATTATCTAACCCATTCATAGAAATAAAGTTATTGATTGATTTGCAATTTTTAGTAACACAATTAGAAACGTTAAGCACATGTAATTCTATTCCTCATTTTAACTATTTTGCTTGCGAGAATAATCTAGTGATATGGTACAATTCTTTATCAATCCTTTCGGCGGCGTATACGAAGGGTGCAGCAACTGAAATATTGGCATTGTCCATATGGTAAGATCATCATCAAGTAACATACCTCCAGGAATCTGTCTATCAAAACTGATCCTTTTTGATGAATTGTTAATGTGCAGCCTCAATGTCAGAACGTTTGAATTTATGCTATGTTTATGCTTCCTAGCTGCCTCCAGCTCCAGGTACTGCTTTAAAACGACTTGAAAGTTTTAAATGAGCTTCTTGAAAACGACTTGACTACGTTACTTTGTTGAGCAGCGTACGAGTTTCAAATGAACTAGGAAGAGGAAATGTTAAAGCTGCAAAGTTTTATATCAAAGTCAACTTCAGGGCTTCAATGTGTTTGGGAGTTTCTTTTTCACTGTATGTCTATTACTGTGGGTCATCAGATTGCCCAACTGTTTACAAATCAAGAGGCGGTCCTTGAATCTCTATCCAACCTTTCCCTCGTTCTAGCTTTCTCAGTTCTGCTCAATAGTTTTGAGACGGTACTCACAGGTATGCTAGACAAAGTATGCCTTTTGAGTTTGAGGACTGCTTTCCGGAAATAAATAACCGATTCTTTTGTTTTCTTGTCTTCCATTTTGGATATGCAGGGGTGGCCATAGGAACTGGTAGACAAAGTATGGTAGCGTATATCAACATCATTTGCTATTGTGGGGTTGGGCTGCCTACAGGACTCATTCTTGGATATGTTGCTCGTCTGCAAGTAAAGGTGATTTGCTTGTCTGTCTCCTATCCGCCATTGGTGACTCCAATTACAAATGATTAACACCTCCAAGGAACGAAATTAAAACCCGAATAGAATATAAAATCCGAGTGAGAAGGGCATTTCTATGGTAGCTAGATTTGAGATTCTTATTATCAACACAATTATAATCTCTTTTGTAGGGTATCTGGATTGGATTGATTCTGGGAGAGGTACTGCAGCTTCTTAGCCTCGGCTATATTACCTTTAGAACTAATTGGAATCAGCAAATAAAGAAAATTTCCCTTGGAAGCACAAACGAATTTATCCAACAAGACGATTGATTTGAAGATGGAATATAACTGTATATAGTTAGAGCAAATTCACAATTTGGATGACCAGATACCTTTTCCCCTTTTTTTAATAGGTTAATAAAGCAACAGAAAGGCTTAATCATTGGCTCTTGCAACCTTCAGATGAATCAGATGAAACTTCCATCCGAGAGAGATTGATTGGCTGATTATCATCATAGTTTGTAAAATATAGTTTTGCATGTACAATGTTTAAGCGCCTTGAAGTTTGGCAATTGACCTGCTTGTTTTTTGGGGGTATGGCTATCCATCAGGGTGATGAAATAGCTTTATTCCCAGTTTAGCCCATTTCAACATAAAGAAAAAAGATTAGCATTACCTCTCAGATGTGATTTCTTTATTGGTATAATTATATTCATTTTAATGATAGATCTGTGGACTTGTCTTCACAGATATATTTGGAAATTTGAAGCCCTAATATTTCACAAAGATAATAAGGTAATCAGAAAAGAAACAGCGACAGGAAAAGTATGTATTTTTACAGTCAAGGCAGTGATATCATCCTCTCAATAGATTATATGCCGGTAAGTCTTTGACACTGTAGACATCTTCAAGGGCAAGCTCCCGCTCTAATTGTGTCCTCGTCCATTTCAAGACATCCTGTAATTAAGAACAAATAAAAGACTATAAGATGATGCCAATGAGAGCACATCACATTCATGAAATTAAAATTTTTAGAACTTTGGGTTTTCAAAACAGGTTACATTGAAGTCCATATATGAAGCGCGCTTTGCAAGCCATTGAGCATCCATCATTTGAAAGGATACACAAAAGAGGTTGTCAAATGCCATTTCATCTTCAGCCAACAGTTGTAAGAATTTAATTCCTGCTTGACTAGATGGCTTCCCTGAAAGAAACAATTGAATAATTGAACTCTAAGAACTCAACAATCTAATATCAGTTGGAGCATGATAAGGTAGGATATCAAATAAGTGATCACATATTGGAATGTTTATCAAGGTTGAGTGATCATGAATTGCACCAGATAAAATTTGGGGTTATATAAATTTTCAGCTCATTAAACCTTTTATAGGAATTATACCTGTCTGAAGATCCAGCATCTGGGCCAACATAAACGAAATGTTTATGCCAGCAACAGCAAAGGGATACTCCCAATCAGCTCTTTCTCCATCTTTTTTATGTAACAATCGATGGAATGATTCCTGTGAACAATAACCAGTTCAATATATGGCAGTACGTAGAATAAGCAACCCTATTGTCCATACAGTGACCCAGAACGATGCTTGATTTGTTTGGGGATGGAAAGCAGAACATAAAACAGAATAACTGTAGACCTCAATGCAACCATGCAAGACAGGTATCTGTTTTGATAGGAATCATAAACAGTTTTGAAAAGAGAAGGAAGCACTCAGAAGTAGAAAGCAAATACACTGACACGCAACAAGTCACTCCTGAGGAAATTTTCATCATTTACTCTTGAGCTCAATATTCCCATGAACTATAAAGAAAAGCATCCACAGCATATGCCCAGGAAAAGATCCCAAGCACGGCCCATTCATTAACTACTGATGATAGTTTTAAACTGAATCCCCACGCTCTCATCCATTGTTCAGGATGGTCAACTGGGATAGAAGTGAGTTGCAATCCAAGCCACAAACTGAAGAATGGTGATTCCACAATGTCCAATTGCCAACATAATTACAATTCTCACCATAAACTTGCAAGTACATAGAGTTCTGTAAGCTAGCAGACAAAAATCAGGGCATAATTTATTAAATCAGCTGCTTGAGCCAAAGTAAAAACAGAATCAGCTTTAGAGATTTGAGTTCCTTTAATTGATAGGAAACTATGCCATCCAAAAGGTGTAAAAATCATTGAGATAACAAAAAGATCATCAGAGCGTTCAACTTCTTCGTGGACAATTTGTATAGAATTCCTTCAAATGACGTAAATGATTTGAAATGTCATCATTTCCAGGTTCTAGACTAGATCGGATACGATTTCATAATAATAGTCAGAAAACGAGAATCCTGATCTCAACGTTACTTCCCTCACAGTATAATCTTAAAGGACTAGGAAATAGATGCCAAATTTTATTTGTTGTGTAATGATCAAAATAGTTTATAATGCATCACTCATGAAATGGAGCTCCATGCATAATGCAATGTAAGGTAATATATGGTCACCTGAAACATAGGTAATAATACAACATTGACATCACAAATTGTAGGTGTCTAAGGAAGAGTGACAAACCGGATACTTCATGGCAAAGTAGATGAGATTCTCCAATGATATAAATCCTCCACCCCTTCATTCACATGGATTGAATTAATGTGAATTGAGAACTCAAGATATATCATACACAAGAATTTTCTACATACCGAAAATCAGTAGAGGGGTCTGAACCCTGCCAGCCCATCTCCTTCCAAAGTTCAGATTTTAGAGATGGGAGCTCCCTCTCAGGGAAAGATAACCTCCATAATTGCCTAAGTGCATCCTGAAAGACCCACAAAAAAGTATCAATTGCTATAGTTTGAAACACACCTAACTTCAAGTACAAAGCCACCACATGCTTGCTGGGAACTTGTACCCAACCTAGTGCCAAATGAATCTCAGGTAGACTTCACAACAGATAAATGTATTAAACCTAAAAAATGCTTCATCATTGAAGTTAGACCTTGTACATCATGGAAAAGAAGAATACGACTTTAGTATTTAACAATCAGAATAAGAAGTTCCCAACAGAAAGTGGCAACTCGTTCATATTGTAGGATTGGAATAATGATCTATTCCTTAGGCCAGTGTAACGGTTACATTAACCA
This sequence comes from Erythroxylum panamense, assembly GCA_027123425.1. NCBI lineage: Eukaryota > Viridiplantae > Streptophyta > Magnoliopsida > Malpighiales > Erythroxylaceae > Erythroxylum > Erythroxylum panamense. The sequence goes on along the minus strand of JAOTIZ010000002.1, from coordinate 11,385,084 downwards.
ACCAAAAAAGAAAACTTGTTCCACGTGCACGAGAGAGAGAGAGAGAGAGAGAGAGAGAGAGAGAGCTCACTTGATGCTCTAGAAGTGAACTATCAAAGGGTACCCCCAACCTTCGCTGCAGATTTCTGAGCCTTTCTTCCTTAAACGATACCAATTTAAGGCATAATAAATTCATAGCTCAATATGCTCACAATCAATTTGAATAGTGTATAGAAATCTATGAATCCAAAACATGCTCAAAACTAAAAATATTGAGCAAAACGAAACATATAACAATGTTGAAAGACTTGATATCACGTAGGATCTCTACAAAACATGTTAACAACATTTAATGTTCATGAATATGCTGTAACATTAGGTAGATAGAAGACAACATTAAGGATTTGAAAAAGCAATAATTGGTCCAGGAATCACCCCAAGAGTTTGGAACAAGAACTAGAAACCACTCTAAGGTGTTTGTAATAAACAAAAGTGGTGATATCACTCCAATAGGTCCTAGAAATCACTTAATGGGTTTAGGAATCAATCTTAGCAAAGAAAGCCTCACACTTCCAAGCTGAAATTCAGAATCCAGAAAATGTCCTTCCTCATCCGAACTGAACCATTGAACTTATAACCGAGAATACTGACATGATAAGGACACATTATGTTACCCCCGTAAATATTGGATCTTAACTTAACAATGACTCAAAATAAACCTGTTTTAATTTAAATTTTAATAAAGAAAACTGACAATTAAAGTAAATAAAAATTACATTCCCTTTCACAATAACACCTCTGGAAAACACAGAAAACAGTTTTGTGTGCAAGAATTTACTGATTTCACATAGGATTACATAAGTAGATACATGCAGAAGGCCAACTTCTTGATATCAACAGTGTAACTCATACATGGGCTGATCAAACTTACATCTGTGGAGAACAGAACTAGGGTGTGATTAGCAGACAGATGTTGTGAAGATATTAGGTTGAGTTTAAATCAAAGTAATAGTTGAAATATGTTCCCCCACAGGATAGAAGAATGCTTGTCACTGGGGAGGATCATGTTTGGGTTAAGCATTATTAACCAAAAAGGTTAGCCTTTACTCATACAACACACTTGTTTGCCTCCACACAATAATTTTTTTTGTATGCTGCATCCTTCATAACATTTTTCAATGCCGGTTAGTTATTCTCTGTATCTCTATCAAACATTCAACTTACAGCTCCTGCCCATTTAAATTCGTTAAGAACATAGCATGCACAAGAGAGGTGCAACACAACATAAAAGAAACTATAAAGGTTCTGCATAAGAAAAATATGTATGATGGAAAGAAGTGTATTATACAGTTTTCTTTGACATCATCATGTAAAGTTGCAAACTAAATTAAAATGAAAGAAAAACGAAAGAAAAAAAGGTCTTCATAATCACAATGCAGGACAACTTTCAGCAACTGCCAGCAATCAACTAAAGATAACTAAACCATACCTGTAAAGGACTAAGACATGGTAAGAGGAGCTTCTTGTTTATTCCATTTTGATCGGTGGAGAAGAGAGGTAAAAATCTTCCTATAAGTGATCCAGAACCTAGGACAATATTTGCTATCAAAGTCAAGATCAAAACGTTAGCAAAACAGATTCACTTTTGTGATTACATACAAAGAAATCATAGAACTACAGTATCTTCACTCATGCAGGGCATATAGGTTAATATTGAATAATGAAAAGATATGATCCTACAAAATAACAGTTGGCTTTGCAATCTAGGCTGCACACACTTTCCAATTAAATTGACATAATTCCAATTCAACAAAAACAAAAAGATAATCATCATCTATATTCTTCAAAATATTTTTTTTTATGCACTGTAGTTTAAAGACGCTTACAGACCATTAATAAATATAAAGACAAGCCAACAAGTTCAACACAAGAAGAAATGTCAATATATATACCTTATCATTGAAAAGTATTTACATTTAGGTATATGTTCCAGATTTGTAATCCATATTGCAATATATGTGAGAAAAACATGAGCTCATAAGGCATACATGAATCATCTCCCAATATAACTTCACAAAACAAATTCGGCAGTTAAAGCAATCTAATAAGCAAATCGTGACATTAAGCTACCATCTTGAAATTTTAAAAAACCAAGTCACTTAATATTTACAAAAATAGCCCTAAAATCTTAGTATCTCCATCCAGTAACTGCTGCATGTAAAGATGCTGTATCTCTGATCTAGGTGTAATAACAAGTCAAAAAATCTACCTACTATTTAAGAAGATTTTCCAATTTAAAGTAACATACCTAACCATTGTGCCCACTGAGCAATCAATTGGGAGAATATAAGTGTCCAATGGAGGTGCTCCTTCCTCCGCTCAGCACTCCAAATATCTTCTAGTGTAAGGGCCTACCAACATACAAATATATAAGCTATGTGGAAACATTACTTCTTAAAAGAAATCAGCAGAAAACCAGAAGAAAAGTCATGAACTCACACTTGTAGCCACAGCATCACTGTCACGGTTCCCAAGTAACGGTTCACTTAAACCATCAAAGTCTGACGAATCAAAGTGTTCATGCCTTTTCCCATCAACATCCCCATGATGGAGCCTTCTTCTCAATGTTGACGTCATTACTCAAAGTCAAACCTGTAGAAAATTGTCCGAATAGAAAGTATGAATACAATTGCCCAGATCAATGATCCCAATTCATTGTAAAACTCATAACCAACAAAAGCATATGCAAAAATAACAACATCAAAGAATCATATGGCCAAGACATTCCAATTAGATTTAGACCCTAAACTGAACAAGGGCAGAAAGAGGATCAGAATATCTGGACTCAATGCGTCACCACCACGCTTGTAAACATACAGGACAATTGAATAGCCATCATTATAACATCTTCACCTAGCATTAAAGTTAGGGCGTTTAAAAGGAATTCTCCGGGCTTTTAACTTAAGCGAAATTCGTCAAAACCCTAAATACCCAGTGGTTCAAGAAGCACAGAAACAAATTAAAGAAAACATCAAACACAACCAAACGCAAATTGGGTCAACCCACGAAGTTTCAAACACAAAAGCATCTCGTTGAAGAATTCAAAAGACTACCCAATTGTGAACAAAACTTAACGAAGAAGAACAAAAAGAACGTACCAAATATACAACGAGAAAAGAAGGCTGAGTGGGAAAGAAATTCTCAAATAGCCAAAAGGAAACCCCCGTTGTTAAGAAAGCTTCAACAACGTGCAAACTGGATATAATACCTATACTTTTTGTATGGAATGCTCACATTATGTTAGGTGTGAGCACACACATATATATATATAAAAAAAAAGAATAAAAGAAGAGATCAATTGAGTCTCTAAATCTCTCTAAAGTGACCTTCTCCAGAGCAGAATAGGAGAGAATCAGAGGGAGAGAGATTTGAGAGACTTTCAATTCAGTCTTGGCTCCGTTTGTTGGTTTGTCTGTTACTGTTTAATTAACTTATTAATTCAATTTCTTTCATTTTTCCAGTTCCCTTCCACGCGGAATCCAATGGAACGGATACAATACAACATTTGTTTTTTTTATATATAGATCCAATGAAAAATAAAATATTTTACATTTATTATATAATGTGCAGTAAAATATACATAATATTAGAAAGTAAATCAACTATGAATAATTGAGAGAAATACTAATGCAAATTTTATTTATAGATGGGGATATCAATTGGTCTTTTGTGATTAAAGTTTTAGGTTTAAATCATAAAAATAGTCTTTTTGTAAAAATATTTTAAAAAAAAGACATGTACATTGCAACCCTCCTTATATTCTCCTTATGCGTTGACTAATGAAAATTTTATATATAAAAGAGGAATACAACTCGTCCTATTTTTAAGTTAGTTGGATTTTTATCTCATTTTAGAGGCTTCAAAACAATGTTCTAAAATTGGAAGTTAAATTAATTAAATAAAAGTTTAAAAGATTTAACTAGTATTAAATTATTATAAAATTGAGTAAATATTGAATAAAATTAAAAAATTTAAATTATAATTTTAAAAATTATCTCTATCCATTAAAAAATTTAAAGTTTAATTAAAATATTATTATAATTGATTTATTTTAGTTTATAAGAATTTATTAATTTACAAAAATTGACCGAATAATTAATAAACTTATAAGTTTTTAACAACAAAAATTACTAAAATAAACCGAACCGAAAAATTAAAAATTAAATAGTATGAAATTTTTAACCAAATTAATTGATTTTTTAATTCATCGCTCCAGTGGAATTAACTATGTTTCCATGCAGCAATTCAACTATGTTCATTTGCTCCTAATAAGTAGTAAAACAATTTCTCTTGAAAAAATCTTTGATAATTTGAAGAGGTTAAGAACATAGTTGTGAAATATTATTTAAATCGGACATATAACTTAATTTTAAATTATTATTCTTCAAATAATTTGTTAAAAATAATAATATAATATTTATAAAATTATTTAAATTAAATCCAACATATGACTTAATTTTAAATTGCTGAATTGTCAAGTTTTTTAATTCAACTATTTATTTATGAATTATTATTTATACGTTTAACATATAAAAAATAACAATTACTAATATGTACATAAAAAATAATCATCACAAATTTCATAGGTATAAAGAAATACATGCTTAATACTTAGCCCCCAAAATAGACCACCCTCATTAGCCACATCTGCCCTGCGAAGTTACACTCCAGTCTCCACCTGCTGCAGTCTTGCGTTACATCGAAGTTTGCGACTTTACTCTTTTTTAAGGCAGGCCGAATAAAGTGTAAAAACAGAATGTTCCAAGTTTTTGGCTTTGCAATAGATTTGGGAAAAGTACACCTTCAATTTATTTATTTCAGATAAATTTTATTACAGAGAACTGCTTTCAGTTGCCTTGCAGCACTCAATTTTTGCAACCAGCATTGCAAACCACCCAGCCATGGAGACAGAAAGCATAGGCAAATCCTACCGAATGTGTTTTCACAAGCATTCTCTACTCATAGCCTTGACACAGACTAATTTTGAACGTTCTAGTAATAATTTTACATGAACATGGTGACATTAAGATCCAACTATCTAGGAAAATTTCGTTTGTGCAAATCTCCTAAGGAGCCTCGAACAAACTTCACTTTAAATCTTCAAAAACATACCTACTACTTATCTATTAATATACACGGTCACACAAAGTCCAGGGGGAAATCTTCTAGCCTTAAAAGATTTTGAAAAGGTAATCAGGTTAGAGTATGGCTAGAGCAAATGGCTGGGCAAATAAAAACAAAGATTAGTCAACAATGCCCTCTGAGACTGCCTCCCAAACCACAGGGAGATTATTGTCGAGGCACGGGAGGAGTTGCCTGCGGATGGTTCTGGCCATAGAATCCAATGCCTGGTGGCCTGTAATATCCTCCAGTTGCGGATGTTTGCTGCTGCTGTTGCTGCTGGGACAGCTGTTGAGGCTGTGACTGCTGGGGTGGCTGAGATGCAGGCCTTGCTAATCCCATTGCCATATGCGGAGGTAGTGGGGGTGGGGGAGGAAGAGCATTAGCTCCATAGCCGTATGGAATTGCTCCAACCATCATGCCAGCAGACTGACCATATTGATTCACTGATGGATTAGCCACAGATATTGGTGGTGGTGGTGGCAATGGGGGTAAAGTGCTATATGAAGTTTGTGCCTGGTTGGTGGATTGGATGCTGGAAGTTGGAGGCGCAAGAGGCACAGAGGTTCCTGTCTGTTGTTGTAAAGGTGCATAAAAAGATGCATTCCCTACATCGGAATTGCCAGAATCAGATACAGGCATTGATTTCTCAAGTTTAGGCCTCTTCTCTGGGGAGAATAAAGGCAACTTTGTGGCAAATCCAGCTGATTTTAAACTGCTCATGGAAGCAGCTTCCTCAGCCACAAGGGACGAAAGAACAGATGTCAGCATCTGTGCAGAAGATGTTGATGCAGCAAGCTTAGCAGCAACAGCTGCTGCGGCTGCCTTCTTACTTTCCTCATCAGTAGCCTTTATTGGTGCAAAGGAAACCATAGGTTGTGTAAGAGGATGCTGAGAAGGGGTAGTGATTGGTGGAACTGGAGGCATGTTGTTTTCAACAATCCTCATGGCTTCTGTCGTAGAGACCGGAGTGATGGCTGTAGTCAAGGGGCCAGAAACAAGGGGATTCGTCAATCTGTTACTCAGATTGCCACCATGTTCAATCTGACTGCGAGCAACCTGCAATACCAATGAAAAGCTTATGTTTCATCCGATTCTAAATTTTAAATAAGCCAAATAAAAATGGAAAGATCAATTTAATCAAATATCTGGACAGTATTTTTTGTACACTTAAGAAATTGAAAGCATGCACAACGTCAAAGAGGACATACTCTGAAACAAAAAGCAGTCCAATTTTAACGTTGTAACTGAGACACCAACTAGGAAGTTTGGCGTTATTATCATTATTATACGTCATCAGAAAGTTCCTAAACATAGCCTAAAAATGCCAATTTTGTTGCAACAGTTCAATTGAAATCTGAGTCTATGTGATGATAAAAGGGAGTGAAGAAGAGATCAGTTGAGGATAAAGGAGAAAGTCTGCATGAAGTTATTCAGCATGTTCATTTGGTCAACTGACTAGGGAAGCGAAACTGTCATATGTGCTGACTGCAATTCTCAGCCTCCCATGCTATATTATTAACAGATATTGGCGTGTTGGACCAAGTCAAAGTAAGAAAATACTACAAAGTTGGTTAGCTTGTAAGTTTTATAACAAAAACTGCCAAGACATCCACTTCCAGCTTGACCCTGAGCATATAGACCTAGTGATGTTCTAGAAGATTCAAAACCAATCACAAGGAACTTGCAATGATAGAAAACTTTGGTCCCAAGATTTTGAATAGGGGTGACAAGATATCTCATAGTGATTTGGATTGCCTGTTATCTCCATGTAGAAAGTTGGCGAGTTGAAAAATACTAAGAATGACTTGATTTTTTTTCCAATTAGATATACTAGAAAAGACGAAGAAACATTTAAGAGAACCAATGACTGAACCAAATTAAATGAGGATTCAATCTTAAACCAATACGGGTTGTCATATTGATCCCTTTTCCTAACTTCTGCTCTAAACAGTGCGAAGATGTAATCACCACTTGTAAAAACTAAAGCAAAAATAATCCAAAGAAGCCACTTAAACAAACATGTGGATGGATATTCTTAAATAATAAAAAAAAGAACAAAAACATGTGGATGAATATAAAATCTGATCTGAGAAGTCGAAGTTCTCAACATGCCCAACATTTATTTCATTCAGCATAAAACCATAAGTTTATAGCATGCAAAAAAGCATCATCTTTGCAGGCATAAATCAAACAAGGTTATTGTTTAACTCCAAGGAACAGTCAATGCTTGCTAAAGATGAAGAAAAGCAGGACTACGAGATTCAACTACAAAACTTGAGAATCATTAAAAGTAACTGCTAGCCACAAAATCCTTTCATATGAAAATTTACCATTTTCTTGCACAATCAAGAAAATCAACAACTAAAACTTCAGATGCACTAGTATGGGTAGCACTAGAAAAATGTGGCAAGAAAATATTTCCCTAATGTTAACTTGATTGTCAAATTCCTAAATGGCCATAATGAGATTAGTTATAGAACCAAAAGGTAAAAAGATACGCCAAGATCATCACAGAAGAACAAAGGATAGTCAAGACATCAATAACCAACCAAATGCAAGTTGCACACACTATATCGATCTAAAAGAAACCACAATCAGAGTATCATTATTTAAGTTAAATTTAAACACACTGCATAAAGTAGACCGGAACATTTATTAAGATCTCATCTTTTCTGAATCTATCTACAAATTAAACTTCTGCTTTTAGCAGTTACATAGTGAAACATTTTCAATACACGTAAGCACGACAATTCATTCAATCTCAGACCATTTTTATGCGACTACTATTGTTTACACTGCTTCAGGGCCATTAGATAAGATTTAAAGAATATTTAAGCGAAGTTATTTTTTAAGACCAAGTGGACATGGTTGACATGAAGTTTAGTGGCATGAATAGTTACTCTTTCCTGTTACAACCAAGAGACCTTTCTCATTAATTCATGCATCCATCAGTCACATATTGTACTCTTGCTCATTGCCAAATTTTCTCCAATGCCAATTCATTGGAGATTTATGGATGAAAATAGTGCATTCAAGTATCATAATTGCTGTTTTGTTATAAACCATATTTGATGATTATTAACTTATCTCGATGATTATTTACTTATCCCAAGTAAATATATTTAAATACTTGAGCGTTCTTCCAATCCTAAAAAGACCATAATAAGCTTTCTAGTTTTCAATGCCTAGACACTAGAAATCAATTAGAAGAATGTCTAAAATCATCATTGTTACATCTGTGAGTTCAATCCTTACAAGTCATTGTTATCAGTTCAGATAGCTGTAATCACATGCTAGTGATGTGTCCAAAAAATCCTAAAACAAACAACTTTAACTTGTATAAAAAGGTTCAAGAAAAAAGAAAAATTAAAAATTTTCACCTACATAATAACTAATCATGTTCAGTTGCTAACAGAGAAAGGAGAATAATTGTGCCAAGTTTTCCAAGTATCCCAAGCTGAAAAAATCAGCAGTAATTGGCTAGTAATCACTCTGCATTTCCTCATTGATTTTACCCTTCAATTTTCCTGAAAAGGTAACTGATAGACAAGGCTTGAAATTCATTAATTTACATCGTATTCCACATAATTCTTGCTGTTAGTAATGCAAATTTTAAACCAAATCTATAAGAAATTCTCTCATAGAGTTTATGATAAAGCATTTATTACCCCAATCATGGCTTGATTGACTTTGCCCTTATGGGTATTCTAATAGAGTATCAAAGCATCAAACAATAAAAATAAGAAAATATCAGACTGATAACCTTACAAATCACTTCATATTTCTACAAAATGGCATGGTACTATTGATACTTCAACATACATTCAGTCAGTTCAGTAGCTTTCAGTCACTACCAGTTTGAAACAGGTTTAACAGTGATCACATAAGTGTTTTCCCAAGAAGTACAAATGTTAAACAACTCTATTGGATATGAAAGTTATATAAATAGTATCATAGTTTCTCATATGACAATAGGGCATCTTTATAAGATCAAGTAGAAGGTAGTAAAATCTCAAATTCGCACCACAAACAGCACAGGTTCATTATCAATGTGGACAATTCCAAAATATAAATAAAAAACATACTTGCAACTGAGCACGAATAATCTCCAGCTTAGATTCCTGAAAAAATTGTAAATACAATCAGCACAAGGAAGACACAGAAATTTTGATTGGATTTAAGGTCATAATTTGATTTATGTACTTGTTCCTGGAGTGCCTCTTTAAGTTGAGAAACCAAAAGACACCTAGTTGCCTCAGCACTTTGAAGCTGCCCAACACATTGCTGAAGTAGCTTTTCCTGCTCTTGTATCTCCTCCACCAACACAGGATCATGCTGATTACCTAATGCTCCAGAAATGGCATATGAAAAGGTGAATAAGAACATTTGCAGCTAAAGTAAAACCACAGCTTCATCCACTCCTTATCTTTATATACACATACACAAACATGCACATCGATTTTTCTGTTATTGTCATCACAAGTTTTTACATATGAGCATGCCTGATAAGCAGCAGAACCAATTGACCTTAACTAGAAATCCATAACAACTGTTTCCCACAATCAGAAAAAAAATTCAAATGCTGCCCTACTTTTATATCAGCAGTCAGGAGCCCTACTTCAAATTTGAGAATATACTTGCCCATTCCACAGGTTAATGATTTTAAGGAGACTCCTAGAACAGGTGGATCAAGACTTTGGTGGAGACATGAAGATATTTGCCTCATTATTCAGTTGCCCAAGTCACCAGAAATTCAGTAAACATTACAGAAACACATCTTGAACACAGAGCATTATAAAATAAATGAAAAGGAAAGCAAGGATATTCATTACAATAGATAGATAGTTACCAGTTCATCATAGAATAAGATAACTACACATGTTTTCATGATGGGCAGCAAGAAAACAGTTACCTGAACTTTCCATCCTTTCCCTGATTTTTCCGACACGGGAAACAGCAGTATGACATTTGTTCAAAGCAGCTTCCTCATTAAGATCTTCATCAAGCACGGATTGGAATGAAGTTAGGATCTTCTCTGGCAGACCTCCAGCAGCCAATTTCTGAGGTAAAGATAGCCAGAAAAAGATATTAAACACCTCAGAACTGCAAAACCATTTAGGCAACTAAAAATGGAATACCCTCAACAAAAAGCCAAATGCTTACAATTCTTACTGAGTGTGCATCCCTTTTGACTATTTTGATGGGATTTGAGCTCTTTCCATTGCTTGCTAATGGAGGAGGAGGATTTTTACCAAGCATTTCATCTTTAAGACCATGACCACGAGATCCAAAAACTTTTCTTTCCTCCCATATGTCAACCTATATAGAGGAACAACCATAAGATAAAAAAAAATACCTTCTTACTTGGAATAAAATGAAAAACATAAGAAACTTCAACTCCAAATTAGCATGAATAAAACTAGCGCTCCAAGAAGCCAGTCAATGAGAAAGCTTGGAATACAAAATTAGCAGAAAAGAATTGTTCACTGAATTCAACAATCGCACATTTCTAACAAGAAAACCTGAAACTTGCTAAACAATTAGAGCATAATCACATCGTGGATTATACTAAATCTCACAAACTAGTTATAAAACCTAGAGACAGAACAACTTCCTCTAAACAAAATCTAATTATAAGGAAGGGAAGATAATTTGGAAATTCCCCAAGCTTATGTTCAGTCCAAAAGAAAAATGGACTATTAGGCAGTCCATAGATTAAATTGAAGACTCAGCCAACCTGAAACATCATCAAGAATAGCCGCAGGGGAGGGGGGGAACTGCAAACCCATTAAATTGACATCCTAAAAGGAAAAAAATTGCAGAAAAGAAGAATAAAGTATACAAATACTAGGGCTCACTGTGACAGTCAGATGCTAGGCATATAAGAAAGCACAGCTGCAAAATTGAGAAGTCAAAAAGTATGGCATTTCCGTGAAGATTCAAACAACAGAAGAAATTAGAAGATATTAAGGATGATGAGGAGGATAACACCTATGAGTCCAAAAGGCCACAACAGGAAGGACATTCAGATGGCATTTTTAAGTATACTTTTATTCTGCTTCACTCTCGCTCATCCCACTTATCATGTGCAAGAGTAGTGTTTCATGACAAGCTTCATGAGAGTTTCATGAATGATCCTTATTAAAAGAAGATCAACCTAGAGAAGGCTCAGAATAGCACAAATCAAACAGATAAACTTATCCATGACCATAACTATTAGTTTGAAAAGGACAGCTCAACACTCCAAGAATAAAGGTGGGCACTATAATTAAACCATCAACCAAGATCCTGAATAGATTTATCTATACTCTCCCAAACCACTGAATAGTTATATACAAAATTGAGGTTAACAGCCTAATGAACTGTTTGATAATGACACCAATGCCAGCCATATGTAAAAGGTATATGAAGCAACAAACTGTTCTCAGGACTCACAATCGCATAAAAAATAAAATTTTCACCTACAAGGAAAATTGAGACCTTATAAAAAGTATGAAACTGTAGCATAAGCCACTCAACAAAGTGAAGTGCAGAATTATTTCAAAAATCTAAGAAGCCAGGAAAAATCCTTGTTCAATCACATTAAAATCATTCTGTTATAAAGCTAATTTTTTGCAGTACAAAGTCAGAATTTATAATGTCATTGGACTCACTATACTTTTCCAGATTGCAATTAAAAAACAAAAGAAATTTATTAAAAGTTAAAAGCTCATAGCAACTTTGAACAACAATTCATCAACTTCAAATAAGTTAAAGATCTAAAACTGTTTTTGTTAAAAGTTTTTCCACATAACTTTTTACCCAGTACGGGCATTGCTACTTCCTTATCATATAATAATTAGGAACCAAAGATATAAAAAAAAAAAGAAGAAGAAAGCTGATGAATATTTCAAGTCACGTTTTACAAACACAGCACAGATCAATGAAATAAATAGCATTTACTCAACTGCTAAGACTTACCAATCTGGTCACAACTTTCTTCCCATGCTCATCACCATTCTCATAAACATGTTTCAGTGCTGCAGGAAGGACTTTCCAGAATTCATTCACAAATTCACTACCCTTCCGCCTGCTATTTTGCAATATGTCATTAGCCAAATAGAGGAAAGGGATACGCTGTTCTCTCTGGGATGAGTTGAAAAAATTTTCCCATGTCTCAACAACCTGCCTTGCTCTCTTCCGATGAGAGATACACCAACTCGACAATGCTAGAACAATTGTTAAAGAAACATACTCAAAGTCATTATGGCAGGAAACTTTGAAGAACATAAGGGAAGGAAATACAGAACAGGTTAATAATGGTTGGACACAGATAAGTGATCATATTATTTAACACTATCTTCCAAATTTATTATCTTTGAATGTTTTCAAAACTGTTTGAAGACTAGAATACTTGGGTAAACTTAGATTGGAAGTATGAGTAAATTTTGGTCGTTAGTTGAAACAGGCTGCAGTCACCCTCACCATCGTAGGAAGACTGCTTAGAACCTTAAATTATTTAAGGCAATTAATATAAGGAAATGGATACAAAGAAGCAATTACCAGAGATCAAGGAACCAAATTAGAAAAAGATCACACTGCTTGGATCTCTTGTAACTATAGACTTCAAGAAAACCTTAAAAAATAGAGGATAGCCGGGAAGGGGAAATTGTTTATGGAGATACAATAACTCCAAAATAAATTTGCGGCTTTGTCCTTTCAATCAAAGGAGTTAAAAAATTTAGCAACATTTTATCTAAACTGAAACTCTCCTCAAAAAGACCCTAACTTTTGTAACTGTTGCTTTCTAAAGGACATCTAACCAGGGAACCTTGAAATTGCTCAGTCTCCATTGAGAGAAAGTGTTAGGATGCTGAGAAATGCAGACCAATAAGATGGGGACTTCAAGACTAGGATGAGGACTTCTAAGATTCAGTTTATTAGAACTATATATAATCTCAAAGAATAAGATTCTCAGAACAAAGGATACATTCAATGCTCTGCTGTGAGTTGTTGAGTTTTGCAAGCTTCTCAGCTAGGACCTGTCCATCAAAAATATCAGTGCTCATCCTGCCGGAATACCAATTTTAACATGTCCTGCAGACCCATTAAGGGAAGGGAACTGTTATCTTCAAGTTGTATATATTCAAAATTAACACTAAAGTAAAGCTCAATACTTGAAATACTTAATTTGTTAATTTCATAAAAGGCTAGACCAGTGCATAGAAGCAAGTATTCACACATATAGTCCAGCATGTCAAGTAGTTCAAACTTGATTCTGAGTACTAGACAAGTAGAGCAATGCAACAAAATTTTTAGAATTCAAATGACATGTAAGCTTCAGTTCACTGACTCAAGCTTGACTGTCACTAAGTATACAAGTAAAGGGAAATTCAAACAAGTAGAGTTCTTCAATAGCATAACTGAGATTTCAAACACGTCAAAATACATAAAAATAATGTATAATTGAAATTTAAATGCAATTTCATTCGACCGCCTAATATCAGTTTTATGTTAGAAAACTCAGCTTCGACCTTGTTTGGGATATAAGCAAATCAAGCCAATGAATTGATTAGAACATCATAGAGTTGGCTGAACCACAATAAAGAACTCAAGTCAACACCAAGCTGAGGCCCAACTCAACATAATATGGACTAACCTTAGCCTGATTTATTAGCGACCCAGTGAAACTCTAAACTCATAAGTCAATGAAAGACAGTGGATTAAAACATAAAGCTGACTGACTACATTCCAAATTTCAACAGACAAAGAAACAAAGAGAAATGCAGACAAGGATAAAAATAAACCATAATATTCAAACACTTTTTTCATTAAAAATTAATTACCGTGCAAAGCAGTTCGGAATTATTTGATAAGCCCAGTTAAAAATAGTCATACTTAGAGAGAACACTTTGGAATATATGTATGCTTGGGACTCATTCACAAGAAACATTCTTCAGCTGGCTCTTGTATTTTCAGTGAAGCTCAGCAGCCTATTTCCCACTTATGGATCCAGATTGAAGACGTACCTCATATAACCATCACTTAGCCCTCTAGCTTTTTCAGCTGTACTTCAGCAACTGCAGAATAAAACTACAAAACATTTTATCAGCTAAAAGTACAATCCAACATAGAAGTTGATAGAAGAATTTGGAAGATCGGAACCAGAGAGATGAAGACATTTTCATTCATACCAGAACGTGAGTTTACTACATTGATAAAATAGAACTAACAATAATTTTCTGAATTAGTCCAGACGTTAATTAACTATTAGTATTTCAAACACTACTTTCCTGATGAACTTAATCCTAGCAATAAAGCCGATTATTTTACTACCAACATTACATCCCATTACGTTCAGGCTTCCGTTTCAGTATCAGAATTTGCATATTACGCATAAACACATGTCAATTGAAGTCCACCACAACGTGAACAAGATGCAAAGAATGAAAAATAAAATCAGCTAAATGCTCATCTCACGCTGCAAATAAGTAAATAACTATGTAATCGCTCCATCGCATCCAAAGAGTGGAAAATCAGAAAAGAAATCTCAAGAAAACCATATCCCAGCACTTAGGCATGCAGGCGACGAGGATTCGAAGAAGTAACAAAAAGTCTACTTGAAACTTGATAAGAATTACACATCACCAAGCGATAGGTGGTAAACAGGTAGATAACTTGAAGATTGTATTGAGCTCCATTCAGGTCCTAAACCAACTAAACACAGAACAAGATACCTAATATTCCTAGGTTTAAAAATGCCAACCAAATCCAATCAATTGAAAAAGAGTGTTTCTTAATTCTTACACAGTCCTCTACGTCACGAAACAGTGGTCAAGGGCTTTCAACAAATGCAGAGAATTAGGTTCATGACAGTGAAAAAGAAACAAGTGTATAAATAAACAAAAAACTAGAGATATGCGAACCGAAAGAGTAGAAACCGGAGCTTGAAAACGAGTTTACCTGGAAAGAAGAGAGACTTGAAGGAGAATTAAGGACTGGGGGGGTGGGGGTGTAATTGAGAGATCAAAGAAAATAAAAAACCCTAGAAATTGAGAACTTGTTGACTGGGGATTTGGGTATGGAGGATAGCGCCTGTCGTGAAGAGAGATTGGGGGAAATTGATTATTAGACTCCTCAACGAACTCGAAAACCAGTTAAGTGACGCCAATAAGTGACGCCGTTTTGGTCTGGTGACTTTTTTTATTTAATTTATTAGTTGATCTAAGTGGTTATAAAATTATAATTTTGGAATCACAATTATATTTTTTGTGATTATAAAATTATAATTTCAAAATACAGAAATAATTTTTTGTAAAAATTATTTAAAAAGGTTACGTAATTACCCTTTTACTCAATTTCGGATGTTGATAATCAATTTCATAAACAAAAGTGTTTTTTGTTCTTAATTTTTATGCTTAATCTTAAAAACATTATTTTAATTTTAATTTTGAAACAACCATCCTCCGTAAATTATTCTCTCTTCTTAAAGGTTCATTCTTAATTTTTTTTTATTATTTGTGCATAAAAGAGCTAACAAAAGGAATAGTGAGTAGTCATATACGCTAAATAACACACAATATTACTATGCGCTCAATTGTAAAGTTCTAAAATTTTCTCATTTTATCCAAAATCAATTGCTTAGTTTGACATTATAAGATAAACATCTTGTATTTAAGTAGTCTCATTTGTGTTGAATTGGTGAATATACCATACATTTTAGTATCTTCTACATGACAAGATCCTATCTATAAAATTTAAAAATATACACATAAAATCACATTTAAGTATAAAAATAGTCTAAAAGATTTTTAAAATTTTATACATTATGTTTAAGGTTAATCTACAAAATATAAATATTGATTAAATTGATAGGTTTTTAAAATAAGCATTATGTGTCAATTACATTGGTCATTCTTTAATTAGTGATTTTAAAAATAAATTCACGGATGATAAATTTTTGTGGATAATTGTAAAAAGACCAAAAATATATTAGTTTATGCCTATGTTCATAGTTTAGACACTAATGAAGGTATAATGACATTTCCTTGGTGTATAGGCAATATACAAAATGTGAAATGCCGATTATTTATAAATTATTAATAATTTTATGATTTTTTATGCATATGTATACAAGTAATCCATATATCCAATAGAATGGATTTCTTACTGTTCCAACTTATACTTACCATATTAGCCAAAATACAATACTAGATGGCATAATATTGTGATGGGTTTAGATACCGATTTGGTACCAACTATTTCTGATGGAATTAGCTAGTATCGACCAATATCGAGAATATCAGTAAAATATTGGATAAAATTTGTAAATATTAAAAGTTTCACAGCTTAATTAATTAATTAATTAATTATAACTAATTGTCTCGTAAAACTAAAATAAGCTAATTGCCTCTCTCTTAAGCTATGTTTGGTTGGGCGGCTAGTAATGAAATAGAATATAATGTAATATTATTTCATCGTTTAGAATGATGGTTTATAATAGAATGAAATGAAATATGATAAAAATGGAGGATTTCACATTACATTATATTCCATCCTAAACAATAAAAATAAATTACATCCAATTTAAGAGGTTTAAGATGAAATGTAAAATAAAAATATATGTATTACCTAATATACCCTCAATATTTTTTTATAATACCAATTATACCCTCAACCTTAATAACAAGCAGCAAGATAATAATCTCATTATTTGTTTTGTTCTATCAAGGGTAAAATAGTCATTTATTATTATTATACATACATTACATTTCATTCCATCCATCTTTCAAAGAGCATTTCACTATATTATATTATGAACTATTCCGTTCCTCCTAAACAATATTTTTTTAATATTACATCCATTTACATTCTATCCATTATAAACCATTCAATTCTATTAAAAACCTTACCTCTAACTAAACATAGCCTCAGTGCCTCTGCCTTCTTTCTTAACTTGTAGCAGACTTTTCCATCGCCGCCACTTCACCTTCATCATTGTTGCTCCGTCATAGTGTTGCCATCATCTTCTCCTATTGTTGGCATCTTCTTCTTTTTCTTCTACATTATGTCTATCGACGGTATTAACTATGAACATTCAATAGCAAAACACACAATCTTGTAATTGTAAATTACTTTGTGTGTAATGCATTTGGTCATTAGTGTTTTCACTTGATTATATTAATCAAAATTACTATGTTTGTCTCTAAGTTTTGTAAGTACATTAATAGTCTATAAGTAACATTTAGCTTTTTAATTTTTACAATAATATATAGTTTTAAGTCTCCTTTTAATATTTAAGTCTGATTTTTGGAAACTAACATCTTATAATAAAGTGGGTAACATGCAGCTAAGTTAAAAATGAACTGTTTGCATTCTTGCTACCCTGTTGTCATTAGAAAATAAGTTTACAAATACACAAAATTAAACTTTGAAAAGTAATATTTCCAACATGATAGCAAACTTACAAATGCACATTCATGTGTGATAAATAATGTACAAAACACTTCAAACCTTTAACTCCTTTTAAAGAAGTGATAACATATTTCACTTAGTGTATCTATAGTCATGCTCTAATATATCATATAATAGTTTAGTTTGACCATCTTAGGGATTTAGCAAATATTGGCTAGCTAGTATCAAATTCATATTATCCTATCTCATGGGTAGTTAAATATATAGTAGAAAAATAGCCCATGTGCAGTAGAAAAAGAGACTTTAAGTAATATAGTTTCTCCATAATGATATTAAACATAAGGTAATTTGATTTCTCCATAACTTCGTTAGAATAGCCTTTAAAATCCACCTTGATTTATGAGAGTATACTCATTACTCAACATAATGTGAAATTCCTAATGTTTAAGTAATGCTTTGTTTTCCTTTTTTTTTACAAGCATTTTTATAATGTGTATTGCTAAAAGAAAGATGTAAGATAGAAATTATAAACTCATATTATATTCTAGTATATTATATTATTATTATTATTATTATTATTATTATATATATCCCCATTGAGTCATGTCAGAATTGTGCCCGCACGGGTAGCTTGGTTGGCAAACTAACAGGGTCAGTTGGAGCAATGTCCTAGGTTCGACTCCTGGAAACAACGGGAGGCAGTGGACCACTCTGTTAGAGGGCTGACCAAGATTAAACCGTGATTCAATCCCCCAGCGGTGGTCGGACCTGCGACTGGGGGCCCTTGGGGTTGGGGATCAACCTTTTGGAGCAAGAATTGTAATTAAGACCAGCAGCGGCGTAAGAGATCAAAGCGGCAGAAGTGAAAGGATGGTGTGATTCCCCGTTTCAAAATACAGGGCGTTGGGTGGAGTATGTGGATTTTCTTATGTTATTATTATTAGCGTTGATAGCTTGATTCTTAAAGCTTATGCAGTAGAAGATCAGGCTATTAGCCTTTTATCCGCATCTTCTCGATCAAGACCGGGAAGGGCTTCGTTTTGCTCGGGATGCACTTAAAAGGACTCAACCCACCCTCGTAGAGTGGCATTTATATTTATATATATATATAAGACTTGAGTCTCTTAGTGGAACTAAAAAAAGATAGTTTACTTAGTGCTTGCGCTAATGAGTTTGAGCTCTTTTTTTTTTGCCTACTTTTAGCCATGTGGGGCGGCTATCCACATGTGCCCAAAATGACGTCTTGGCACCCTGAGGGCACCAATTGCTAGAGTTGTTCTTTAGTTAAGAGTTGCTGATACGATTACCTTTCTTGCTCATCTCTTGATATATATTATATAGATGTTGAAGTAAATTTTCAAAAACTCATACACACTAAGGCTGAAGTATTATCCATTTGTAGATGGAGTTTCAAACGTCGCTAGGTCTAGAGGGAAATTATGAGCATCCCTGTTGGAAATTGTAATAAATTGGTAATTATATTAATTACCAATCCAAATTATTACTCGGACTGAAACTTATGAAGTCCTATTTAAAAAGAATTCCAAGTCTTAGATAGGATTTAGAATACTTTTTACTTTTTAATTGACATAGACCCATGACCTTTAGTAAATTATTAAAATGTAAATTATTCAAATAAGGAAGAAGATACAGTGGAACCCCCATGTCACCAGTTCAAATATGGTTCCTGACACATGATTAATTTGTTTAGGAGTATCTATTTTATTCTACAACTTAATTAAATGATATAGATCGACATACAGATTCTGTTATAGGAAATAGTAGAGATCATGATCCATACTTGTCCATTTCAGTGTCTGAAAATATAGCTTTTTTTATGTTTATTATTTTATCAGTTTTTATCAGTAAAGAATATATCTTATAAAGTATGTAAAAGGAAAAATTTTGATTCTGTTTCCTCTTCTTTTTTTATTTGTTCACAATCTATCTCCTCTTGATCAAATAGAATGTTAATACTTCATATCAATTTGAAAGGTTCAATTAATTGGTCAAAATAAGGCTCGTTGTCATTATGTTAGTAAAAAATGGCTTAGCAAAATCTTAACGAATTGGTCCACTATAGAAACGAGATTTCAAAAGTTCAAGGAATTGAGAATGGAACAAAAGACAAGGAGACTGAACTTCCTTACGAAAGGGGATGCCGCTCGACTGAAGAAACAATCATCTCACTTGCAAACCTATCCGAGGGGAGTAAATATATGACAGGGTTACCCGATATTGTAATAATCGTTAATCAGCAAGAAGAATACACGACTCTTCGAGAATGTATCACATTGGGAATTCCAACAATTTGTTTAATTAATACAAACAATGATCAATTCAATGGAATACTTTTTAGTAAATAAACAAATTATTAATAAATGCACAAATTAATAAAAGATTCCTTTACTTAAATTTAAATAAGTAAATAAGGATTTGACTGTTTCCTATAAAAACCCTTAAGATAACAATCCTTATTATGACTTTATTATTGCGCCAATTTTAGTTAATTTTATGAGGATGTTTTTTTTGTAATTTAAACTCTTCTACAAAGAAATTCCTATAAATATAAATTTAAAAAAAAATCTCTAAATTCTAATTTCAGTACTACAAGGCATTTATAGAAAGATTTTATTGTACTAATCGTTATGATTTAGCAACCCAATTAGGTATTGATCGCCACATACCATATAAAAAAATTCGAGTTCTGTCTGCTCTTTTTTTAATTCAGTAAATTATAAATTCTTTTTCTACATTATATATACGATATCATAAAAAATATATATATAATAGATACGATATCATAAAAACGAAAGGAGATCAATTTAATAAATTAAATATTGATTACTTCAAAGCAGTAAAGTAACATTAAACAATTAAAGAATAAATTTTTATATATGGATATGGATATGAGATCAAAAAAACGAAATGGCAAGATAAGCTATGTATATCAATAGAGAAAATGAAATAAGTAAGTGGAAACAAGACAAGAATTCTCTACAATGACATTGTAAATCATTTGAAAAGGATGCAGCATAGCTTGGTAGCCCATTTGTTTTGGGTACAAAAAACAGGCTTATATAAAGAATATATGTGTGTGTGTGTGTGTGTACATATATATATATTGACTAAAATAGTAAGGTTTGTTAAAGTTGGAATGGTTGTGGATTCTGAACATCGACAATAGCTGAACCTAATAAGATAACAATTACAACCCAAGAAGTGATAAGTACTTGGGCATGGACTTGGAAACCTCCTATTTTTCAATAGAAATGCTGGCCTACTTCCACACCCAATATATCGTATAACCCATTTAGTGTGTTGATAGAACATGATAGAATTGGAAGATATAATTGGTGGGCATGTATGGTTAGATTCCATTTGTATACTTGGGAGAATCTGACATATCTTAACCAAACCCTTTACATGGGCTCGTCGTGCACTTGTATGGTTTGGAAAGGCTTATTTATATTATAGTTTAGGTGCTTTATTTGTTTTTGGTTTCATTGCTTGTTGCTTTGTCTAGTTTAATGTTTCGCAATGTTGTTGATTAATTTCATAATTAAGACTGTTTTACCCACTCCAGCTCCTTCGAACAATCCAATTTTTCCTCCACAGTGGTAAGGGGCACCAAAGAGTGGGCGGAAAGGGGGAAAAGCTCTCTGTTCTTAGTTTTCCTGTAGCTAGATCATCCGGAACCACAGGAATCCTTAGTTAGAATGTGATTCCAACTCAGCACCTTTGAAAAATCATCAGCTTCCGAAAGAAATCGAAGAATTTCTTAGGAATCCTACAAGATCAATTCGTTCCTTTTTCCCTGACAGATGGTCAGAACTTCAACTGGATTCGAATCCCACTGAGAGGTCCACTAGAGATCAGAAATTGTTGAAGAAAGAAGAAACAATTCAAAGATTTTCTAGAAGAAATACGAGGTTCTGCTTCTAAGGGAAACATGCTATACTGTGGTAGTCACGCTTATGGGAAATCAAAGTTGCTAACTTGAAAGCAAATTATGAAAGATTTCGTTGCAACCAATATAGTAATAAAACAGCTTGAGCCACTCAAATTTTCGACATTCCTTTTTATTTCTCATTAAATGAATGGCATCTTCTTATAGAAATCTTAGCTATTCAGAGCATGATAGTGGGGAATCTTATTTCTATTACTCAAACAAGCATGAAATGTATGCTTGCATATATTGAACTAGACAAAGCAACAAGCAATGAAACCAAAAACGGATAAAGCACCTAAACTATAAGATAAATAAGCCTCTCCAGACCAT
>JAOTIZ010000002.1:11336638-11354414 GCA_027123425.1 Erythroxylum panamense | reverse complement strand
ATCCGATCATGAATGCACTCACTGCTCAATCCATCCAAATTACCGATATGCCCTCACATCGGTAACGGGATGTTACAGTTTTTGTTTCCATTTTTTTTTGTGAATCTTATCCGAATCTTTTTGAATATGTATGAGACCTTTCAAACACCTAGAGATAAATGAAATAGGACTTACCATATGTGAATTGAGTGATTGAATATTGGAATTTAAGATTGAGTATAATGCATTCCAAAGAAAACTTACATGTACATAAATGATATGTTTGCGTATGTATTGCTCACATGTGTATAGTATGATTATACAAGTGTAATTTTGACACCCTTCTAATGATGATTAGTTATGAATTGCATGTATGAATACAGATATAGATTTTATGACTTGAAATGTATATCATATGATTTGTTAATATAGGAATTGTGAAATTTGCAAATGGTTAAAGGAAACGTTATAGTGATTGCTATATTTTCTTAGTTGTGAATAGAGAGGCATGCCTATAGGGTTACAATACAACTGCTACAGTTTGACACCATCAGTGTCCACAGTTTGATACCTTCGAGTATCCACAGTTTGATACCTTCGAGTATCCACAATTTGATATCTTTGGGTATCCACAGTTTGATAACTTCGAGTACCCACAGTTTGATATCTTTGTATACCCACAACACCCATCATCCACACCTATAGAAAATGTGCAGGCCTAACAAAGAAAATAATGTAAAGAGATATAAATGAGAAATATGGTATGATAACATAAATAATCGACATATGAATGAGCATTTGCATTTGTATTGATAATTTATATCATTGAGTGTTGAATATCAATTTTCAAGTTTTGAAGGTGAATTTATAGTATATGAAAAAACATATTGAAGCATGTTTGCATTATTTATTTGATTAATTATGCCATCCCTATTTATATTTATGTGATGTTCGCGAATGTACGTGCTTGATGGATGACTGCTGTGAGTGGTCATCCAAACTAAGTATTTCCCCACTAAGCTTTCAAGCTTAGCACGAGTGTTAATTCGTGTAGGTCCAAGTCATATGAGTGAGGTACAAGGAATATCGTCAGAGACCAAGGCCAATCGTTAGAAGAAAAAGTACTTTTGGAACGCATTTTTAGTTAAATATGATTGTACATATAATTATTTAAGGAAATTGTGTGTTTTCTATTGGATTACCATGTAAGTGTAAAAATGTTTTACTATTGTTAAATGACAATGTTAAGCATTAGGGAGTTTTGTAATGTGTATATGTATAGCATTGAACCGAAATGCATGCCGTGACGGTATGTGTAGGAAATTAGTTGTCTTATGTATGGATGGTTGTAGGTTTTGTATAGTGGGTGTTACACTTTTGGTCCAAAATTTAGTACATAATGGTTTCATATATACAGCTTTTTTATAATTTAAGAGTACTAAGTTCTAGTAGGCTTTGAAAACTTGACTGCAGACACCAGTGAACGTCAGGTGAAATGGTAGGGATTTACTAATCAAATGAATTAGTCATTTACAGCATAGTCCAGACAGACCATTTAGTTACATTTTCTTAAGATCACTATATATTCTCTAAAATTTCCATCCCAAGTTGCTCACTTCCCAACAAATTAATTATATTATCACTTTATTATCATGAAAAATATTTAAGAATGAAATTAATATTTTAAAGTTTTTATATAAACTAACATATTTTTAAATTACTATTCTAAATAATTTATTTTGGAAACGAAAGAATTCTAAAATATTATCCTGTTTTTCATTACAATACAGATTACATTCTACTTATTTTTCTTTCTCAATCCCCATACATCTAGATAAGAATTTGAACAAAAGATATCTTCTTTATATGAAATCATCGATGAAGTAGAGTTGGACTCCATATCTTTATAGAATTATGTGTTCAAATCTAACTGTGATCAAATCACAGGTGTAGTAAAAAGAAAAAGTTTTACTGATTTCAATTGGATCTCAATAATTGCATAATTTTAATAACAAAACTAATTGTAAAGTATGAATCATACTCGATTCGCATTTCCTGTTGAAATATTTTGGCAAATTCTTCACCATGTATGATTTTTATGTATAATTAACTAATAAGCTTAAAGGGCCTTCGGTTAGGACTCTATCTTCATACTAATTTGGTTGATCTTCTTCTTTGCAAGTTATAAAGCCTCACAATGCTAAATAAATTAAAGCCCTTACAATTAACTTATTATGGGTGTAATATTGCCCCATAATTTTTTTATTCTTGAATTAAAAATGAAAGTTTCAATATAAGCCTATTAAAATATTGCTTCCTACAAAGTAACATTTTAGGATAACCGAAGGTACTTTCAAATATTTTTTATAATTGTTAATGTAATATTGTGATAGAAATTTTGAGAATGAATGTAAATAATCTTTTAAATGCCTACAGAAATATCCACACAAGTTTGCATTAAACAAGGTGGAAGTTTACATTAAACAAGATGGAAATTCTCAAGAAAACTTTCAAAGAATGATTCCATGTGAAATCCAAATGTCTCTCACTATATAGAGACGATTCTAGTTGAAACATCTCTTAACCTTGATCGTTAACCTCAATCAATTTTGACCATCCATCCTCCTATATAAGGCATAAGAAGTAGAAAGTTTGCTTTTGTTAGTCTCTAAAATCTAATTCTTCTTTTTTGAGAGAGAAATCATCACTATTTTCCTTTTATGCATGCTTTCAAGAGAAGAAGCAATAAGGTGTTTCAACAAACCTACTATATTTTACAAATGTATACTCACATTACTTTCCTTCCTTTTTTATATTATGAAGATGGAGAGGATGTTAGGATTAACTAATAAAGAGAGGATGGTTCTAGAGACTATAGTGTTATAAGGTTAGTGGCCTCAAATTATAAGATCAACAATCTGGAGTCTTATATGTCTACTGAAACACATTCAACCTCAACTAGAGCATTTAGGCCCTCCTATAACAGTATCTAATAAGCCTTAGATCGTCATATTTAAGAAGCTTTTCCTACAAAAATCTTCCTCGTATTCCCTACCTATGGACTTGGACAAGCATTTTGAAACAATGTTAAATAAAAATGATAATTAAAGGTTACATTATGCTTTAGTGGGTAATTTAGTACGTTTTTAGTAGTTAATTAGATTATTTGTGCACGTTTAGGTTTATAATTGTTTTAATGTGATTATGTGGTTATTTTTGTGAATGTTATGTGGTCTATAACATGTCATCGAGCTTTAATTCTATATGTTTGAGGTACTAGGTATGGAAGATTGGAGAAGTTTGGAGAAAGCTTGGAGGAAAACTCAGGGTCACGATCTTGACATTCTAGTCACGATCATGGTAGAAGCAGCCCAATCATGGTGACGATCATGACACCCTTGTCACGATCGTCATATAAGCCAAACATTATGAGTCACGATCATGGCAGGTAGGCCACGATCGTGATCGTGAAAGGACCTCATTTTCAAAGGCCAGGAAAGATATAAACATAGGGATCTGTTTCCATTTCTATTTTAGAGGGTCATTTACTGCTGCCACTCCCAGTCCATTCCAAGTTAACTTTCTCAATTCATCATATTATTTCTTTCATTTGATGTATAATATGGATATGAGGATGATGAATTTGTGTTTAAAGATGTTTTAAACTCTTTTTGGGATTTGTTCTTGAATAAATGTAAATTTGATTGCTGTTGATGTTAATGTATTGGGTATTGTGATTGTTTTTCATATTTGCATTCTTCAGTAAAAAATCGAGAGAGTGAGCTAATAGAAAGGAGAGCTAAAAACCTAATAGATCACATAAACAATCAAATCGGTAATTTATACAAAGAGAGATCTTTTGTGAGGACTTAATTGTCTATTAGAGTGCTTAAGATCTAATTGGAATGTGGGCTATTTTTATTAATTGGCAGATTGCAGTTTTAGTAATTTTATTCAATTAGGGTTTAGGGTTTAATGATTAGAATTCAAGAGAAAATAATCCATCCTTAGAAATTCTAGGACCACTATCGATTAACTCAAAAGTAATCAAGTTAGCATTTGATGATAGGATAAATCCCGCTTTCTCATAATTGGTTAATCTTCCTTATGTGATTTTTTGATTGTCAATTGGTAGTCTTAAACTTTGACTTCTTTATTTTAATTTTAGAATTTCATTTTTAGTTAATCCATATTCAATTGCTTTTTTTTGCTCACTTTTATTTTCATTTTAATTACAATTTTAGACCTTAGAAAAGTTAGGATTCAATTAGTTCACTAATTTCTCATAGGATTGACACCTCAATTACTTTAATTACGACTCGTGCACTTATGGAAGATTGGGGGTTTTATAGAATTAAAACTTGCTTAATAAGTTTTTGGCGTTGTTGCCGAAAAGTTAGTTAGGATTAGCTGGATTCCTTTCGTCTAAGGAATTTTTGCCTTTCTTGTGTCTGTACAGTTTCATGAACACAAGAGTTACTCGAAGTTTATATCAGATAATCAAAACCTTAGCACTTAACATCACCCATTTAGAGCAAGGAATTTGATGATCCAGACGCTAAGAAGAAGATATTAAAGAGCCAATGGCGGAATAATTTCATCAAGAATTCAATCAAAGAGGAAATCAAGGAACCCAGCCACGACCACTTATGGATTTCATGAAATTAGGGTTTAATGCTGTGAATCAAGGCATGACTCGACCCCCAGTTCAAGCAACCTCATTTGAGAATAGGCCTGTGCAATTCTATTGATTGACGAATGAGGATCCTAACTCTTATATAGTTAACATATTATAAATATATGACACTTTCTGATATCATGGGATGTCAAAAGATGTCATTAGGATGAGGCTTTTTGCTTTCACGCTAAGGGATAGAGCCAAGGCATGGTATCATTAACTAAGTCCCATAAATGTCGCAACTTGGGAGTAGTTGGTGCTTACTTTCCTGGATAAGTACTTTCCTCTCACGAAAACTACAAAGCTAATAAAGAAAATCACAAATTTCCAACAAAATGATGGGGAGTCACTTTACGAAGCATGGGAAAGGTATATGGAGTTGTTGGACGAGATGGCGAATAACAGTTGTTGGACGAGATGGCACCTAAAATGGGGTTACTCCACCCACACAAGGCACCTAAATGCAATATCTAGAGGATCTTTAATGAGGAAGATGGTTGAGGAAGCAGAGGAGTTGTTGGACGAGATGGCGAATAACAGTTGTCTTTGGACAATGGATAGAAGTAGACAATACATAACTCTCTGAGAGCAAAAGGGAGCTATGATTGTTGACTCAATAATGGAATTGAAATCCAAAATCGACAGCCTAACCCGAAAGCTTAATAACATGAAGGCCTTCTCTTTAGCACCTATTAAAGCAATTCAACAGAGGTGTGAACTGTGTGGACAAGACAACCATGATACCATTGACTATTTTCTGATGCAAAATGACGGACCAGAGCTGCTTAATTACGTAGGAGTACAGTTTGGTAGAGGAAGGGGGAGCAATCCCTACTCAAACACATAAAATCTTGGGTGGAAGAACCACCCAAACTTTTCTTGCTCAAACAATGCAGGAGGTTAATTTCAACCTCAAGATCCATCTGGATTCCAACAGCAGAAATCAAATGCCATAGATGCTAAGTTAGAAAAAATCTTGGTAAAACTCAAAAATATGGAAGACGCTCACAAAAGGCTAGAAGGAAGATTCGAGCAAGTAACCAAACTTCCATCTACAATTTAGAATTTCAAATGAGGCACATAATGAATACATTGTCTGTATGAAGTATGGAAAGCCTCCTAAGTAATACTAAATCAAACCTAAGGTAGAAACTATAAGCAATTATATTGCAAAATGCCAAGGGACTTAGACAACCCATAAAACCAAAATGTGCACCCCACTCTGCAAAGAAAGATAAGAAAAAGGAGAAAGATGTGAACATGAGCAAATACGCTCCATAAGAGCAAATTAGATGCATAATTTGTGAAGTTCGTAGAGAAATTAAAGACTTTGTAAATAAATCTTTTATTTGTTGAGGCCTTGGAATGCATGCCTAAGTATGCTAACTTTTTGAAGGAGATATTATCAAAGAAGTGTACTTGGGAAAAGAACCAAATGGTAACCTTAACTGGTAGCTGTAGTTCCATAGTCACCAATCAAATGGCTTCCAAGTTGAAGGATTCAGGGAGTTTCACAATACCTTATGTGGTTAGTGAATTTGAATTTGGGAATTGCCTATGCGATTTAAGAGCAAGCATATATGTTATGCCTTTATCAATATTTAAGAAATTAGGGCTCGGTGAGGTCAAACTAACTTTGATGCTAATCCAGTTAGCTGATCAAGATATTGAAAGATCATTTGGAATAGTGGAAGACGTTTTAATGCAAGTGGACAAGTTTATTATTCCTATAAACTTTGTTGTTTTTTTATTTCAAAGAAGATAAGAACTGTCCACTAATTCCTAGATGACCTTTCATGAACGTAGGAAAAGCATTGATTGACATTTATGAAGGTAAATTGTCATTTCATATTGGCGAAGATCAAGTGGAGTTCAATATGAACAAGGCTTTGAATAATCCGGAGGAAAACAACCTTGCATGAAGATTGACATCATGGATGAAAGTATGCAAGAGCAAGTAGAAAGTTGTTTTGAAGAAGTTAAATTAGTGGAAATGGAGACAAAAAATGAAATCGAAAAGGTGAACAAAGCTGAGTGTGAAGGATATGTTGAAATGGAGGAGTCGGGTGTTTAGAATCGTCAAGAAATGTTAGTATGAACCAAAGAAACCGAACCTATACCACCCTCCATAGAGAAACCACCAACCTTAGAGACCCTTACATCTCAGATATACCTTTATAGGTGGATGTCAAACTCAACCCATCATCATTTCCAAGCAACTGGTGGGAAACAAGAGAGTAAGGTGGTAGAGATTGTTAGGAAGCAGATAAAGGCAATGGGATGGAAAATATCTAAAAATCGGGGTATAAGCCCAAATGTTTGCATGCATTGGATAAACTTCAAAGAAGGAAGTAGAGCAGTGAGGGATCATCAACATAGGTTAAACCCTCATATGATAGAAGTGGTCAAAAAGGAGGTAGTAAAGCTCCTAGATGTACTATATCCGATAGCGAATAGGCCAGCCTAGTATAATGTGCACCAAAGAAGGGTGGATTGATCGTAATGGAAAGTGAAAGTAGAGAGTTAATTTCGATGAGAACAGTCATGGGATGGAGAGTATGCATAGACTATCGCAAACTCAACATGGTGACTAAAAAGGACCATTTCCCTCTCCCATTCGTAGATCAAATGATAGAAAGAGTTGCTGGTCACTTATTATATTGATTCTTAAATGGTTACTTAGGGTACAATAAGATATTCATCTACCCCGAAGACTAAGAAAAGACCACATTCATATGTTGTTATGGTACCTTTACGTATAGTTGGATGCCTTTCGGGTTATGCAATGCCCTAGCTACATTTCAAAGGTGGATGACATCTATCTTTGTGGACATGACTGAAGGTGTAATGGAAGTTTTCATGGATGATTTTTCTATCTTTGGAGACTCTTTTAAGAAGTTTCTAACTAATTTGAAAAAGGTACTCCAAAGATGTGAAGAATCACATTTAGAATTGAATTGGCAGAAGTGCCACTTTATGGTGCAGGAGCGGATAGTGCTTCGGAACACTAAGGATTTAAAGTGGACAAAGCAAAAATTGAGGTTATAGAGAAACTCCCACCTCAAATCAATGTCAAGGGCGTGTGAGCATTTAGGTCATGTTGGGTTTTATCGTCGCTTTATGAAGGATTTCTCGCAAATCGTAAGACCCTTAACAAATTTGTTAGTCAAGGATATGCCTTTCCTCTTTGATGATAATTGTTTATCTGCATTGAAACTATTAAAGGAGGAACTAACACTAACACCAATCTTAACACCACCCAATTGGACAATCCCATGAAGTCATGTGCAACATTAGGAACTAAGCTGTAGGTTACATAATAAGCCAAAGGAAGGACAAAAGGTTGCATGCGGTATACTATACAAGCAAAACACTTATGAGATCCCAACTTAACTACACCATCAAAAAGGAATTACTCACAGTGGTGTATGTATGTGACAAGTTTCGATTGTACCTCATGGGTTCTAAGGTGATCATATTTACTAATCTCACTGCATTAAAATATCTTTTTGTTAAGAGGGTCGTGAAATTGAGGCTTATTCAATGGTTGTTACTCTTACAAGAGTTTGACATAGATGTAAGAGATAAGAGGGGAGTGGATAATGTGGTCACGAACCACTTATCAAGTCTGGAAGGAAGGGAATACAAGCTAAGTGATGATATTAATGAAAAATTCCCCAATGAAACCTTGATGCTACTTAATAGCATGGTGATTCCATGATTCATAGATATCATAAAATTTTGTCGCTAGTGTTAAGATTCCTTCTGACTTGTCATATCAATAGAGAAACAATTCTCGCATGAGTACACCCGATATTTATAGGATGAACCAATCCTATATAAAAACTTGCATTAATGGGCTACTAAGACAATGTATGCTGAAGGACGAGATGTTAGACATATTAATGCAATGTTATGAAGCACAGTATATTGGCCATTATGAAGCAAACAAGATGGCAGCTTGAGTACTCGAGTGTAAATTCTATTGGCCACATCTGTTTAAGGAAACTTAAGCTTTCATGACACAATGTGATAGTTGTCAAAGAGTAGGCAACATCTCCAAAAGAGATGAGATGCTTTTATCCAATATCTTGGAAGTCCAAGTCTTTAACGTGTGGGGCATCGATGTCATGGTTCCCTTCCCATCCTCCATAGGAAACACATACATTCTAGTGGGAGTGAACTATATATCTTGCTAGCCTGAAGCAATGACATCTCTAACTAATGATGGGAATGTTGTACAGAAATTCATCAAATGGTTATTCAACAAATTTGGAGCGCCAAGAATGATAATAAGTGATGAGGGAACACATTTTTGCAATAGATCTTTTAACGATCTCCTAAAAAGATACAAAGTCCACCATTGAGTTGCCACTCCTCATCACCCGCAAATGAGTGGACAAGTGGAAGTTGTGAACTGAGAACTGAAACAAATTTTAGAAAAGATGTTGAATAGTTCTAGGTAGGACTAGGCATTAAAGCTAGATGATGCCTTATGGGCTTATCGAATTTCTTTTAAACTTTGATCAGAACAACTCCCTTCTGACTCATATATGATAAAGCTTGTCATTTGATTATGGAACTAGAGCATCAAGCATATTGGGAAATGAAGGTTTTAAATTTTTATTGGAAGCAAGAAGGTGAGAAATGACTTTTGCAACAAAATGAAATCAAAGAAACTTACAATGTGTATTAAAACACCAAACTTTAGAAGGAGAAACTGAAGAGATGACACGACTCTTATCTTAAGCAGAGGTGGGAGATGCAATTTTATTGTACAATTAGAGGTAAAGGTTGTTCTTAGGAAAAATTAAATCAAGATAAAGTGGACCATTTACAGTCACCTAAGTCTTCGCCCATGAAGCCCTTAAATTAGAAAATGAAAACAAAGAAATCTTTAAGGTGAATGGGCATTGCTACAAACTGTATCTCGACAAAGTGGTCTCAAAGGAAAAGGAAGTAATTTCTTTCCTTTCAAAAAATTGAAAGCACTTCCAAAGTTGCAAGGTCAAGCTAATGACTATAAATTAACATGTTTGCTAGTTAGATTTCTCTTTAGAATTTTTAGAATTAGTTATTTCTTTTCAATAATGGATTGGAAGAGTATGAAAAACAACATAAAGAGGTGATGATGAAGATATAAGGTAAGGAAGGAATTCGGGAGTGACACGAAGAAAAGAATAAAAAATGAAAAAGGAGGGCATGACCCAATTTTGAGGTCTTTGGCACGACCGTGACACCTTTGGTCATGATCGTGACCCTAAAATTTTCTTTTATCATGATCGTGACCTACAGTGGGGAAGAATGGACATGTTGAATTTTCAAGCCTTTTTCTCAATTTTACCCCTCATTTTCTCCTATCTAGCCTACATATTCACCCTTACCCTCCTTTTTCTCTCCCACAACACTCTCTCTAACAAACAAACTCTCAAATCCTCTCACTTCTCTCTACAAATTTCATATCTCTCAATCCAAATGGAACTGAGAATTAAGTAGATGGTCAAACATGCTCAACAAAAGAGCAAAGTGCAAATGTCTGGGCATAAACAAAGGAGCCGAGAAGAGGATTATGGAGCACCCTTTCTGATTTACTCAAAAGAGCAAGGTAACCGTTTCCAAACCCTTAGTTCTAAAACCATTGTTATGCCTAGCTACTTTGACTTTGATGTATTAGAAAAATTAGGTTTAAGAGAAAAGATTGAAAACCTAGGTAGTAGAATTTGGTGGGAGAAATTCTTGCATTTCAACTTTATCATTATGAAGAACTCACCCTTGAATTCTTCACCCCCTCTAATTTGAGTCGAGTAACTCAAGCGAATTGTGGCTTCAGTTGTGGGGTCAACCGTATGTGTTAAATTATGAAATTGTGTGAGATCGGTAGATTCCTATAATAGACCATCATGGATGGACACAACTGATTGGGTTAGATAACTTCAACCCTAAAAATGCACACAATAACATAATTCGGAGCCTTGAACACTTGTTGTTACACAAGTTTATGTGTTAAACAAAAATGAAGGCAACAAGTGTTAAGTTAAGGAGCTATTTATTTTGTGGTACATGGATAACAACGTCCAAGTTTTCACATCCACCCATATTTTAACACTTTTATTACTACTCCAAAAAAGAGAAGCAATAACCTTGGCATAGGATACTTGGTTTGGGCTACTGGGGATTATTATGGTGTAAATTACGATGAACTAACTATTCATCTTCTTGAGTTTCTTAACACTTGAAATTTGATGAGAGTTAAGATCTTAGAAGCCCAAGGTATAGGAGTTCAAGAAGTGCAAAATCACATGTTAAGAACTGGGCGGGATAGGCCAGTTCCAACTTGGCACCATCGCAACAACAATTGGAGGAATCGACTAGTGAAGAGTTTAGAGAAGAAAAAGAACCCCGATGGGAGAAGGTACTAGAAGCAATTTCAAACACTAGAAAAGCAATTGCAGATAATGGCAAGGTATTGAAGGAGATAACGAAGGAGCAACACCGATAACACCGAGACATTCGAAGCATTTATGAATACTTCCCAACTTAAAACATGGAGATTTCACCTCTAATAGCATCACCATCACCACTTCAATTCCCATGACAGGTTCTTATGCTCTAACCTTTGTCTTTTTATTTTATTTTTATGTTTTTCCTATTATTTTGTTTTATTCCCACCTTACTTGTTGATTGTTCTTCTCTCATATTGAGGACAATGTGTTATCCAAATGTGGGAAGGTTTGCATTGTATTTTTTTATTTTAAATGTGAATTTCTCATATTCTATCTTAGTTTTTGCTTAGGTTTTCATGGTGTGAATAATGTGGATGTGTCAATGGCTTAGTAGAATTAGTTTCTCTTTGAACATAGTCTTCTAAGTCGTAAAGATTTATTAGCTTGTGTAATTTGTGTTATAGGTATCTATAGTTAAATATGCATGTTAACTAGGTTCTGACATTAATTTTCTCGCCTTAGGAAATTTTTTACATAAATTTATATTCATAGGTCAACTGAATAAGTAATGTTGTTAGTATTTTTCATGAAAATGATTAGCTAAAGAAATGAGGTAGGTAATAAAATGTGGAACAAAAAATGTGTGTATTTCTTAAACAAATAACTATTCTATTGGCCTTCGGGTTATAAATAGAGTTAGTAGCTAGTTGAGAATGTGTTGCAGCTGAGTAATTAAGGGACATTCATCACAAATTTTACTTTTACATCAAAAGGATATAATTACATTCCAACCAAACCTATTAATAAAACATGACCTAGTTAAGTAACCGAGGGACATTCATCACAAATGTTTACCTTAGCGTTAAAAGACTAGGTCAATGTTAACTAAAATTAAAAAAATAGTGCATTAATAAATAAATCCTACTGATCTTTGTTAATTTCATGATTTTTCATGAAAAGCTACTTAGTAATGTTTACAATTTCAGTTGACCACAACTTATCAATGAGTGTATGTAAGTGCCAAGGGTGAGTGAATATGACGTTAAGGTTCTAATTAGCATCTATGTTTTTTCTAAAGTGCTTAGTCATAGATTGCATTTGTTAATAAATTAGAGTAGCTTGAAAGGTTGTGTTTAAAGTTAAATTAGTTTCGTGAAGTTTAATGCCATTGTATCATCATTGCATATGTGTGCTTATATATGTTATTGTTTGGTATGTTTAGGTAATGCTTTTCTTTTGTTTTTCCTTGATGACAAGCAAAAGTTTAATTGTGGGGATGTTGATAGTTAACGGTCACATTATTATTTTGTGGGAAATTTAATATGTTTTTAGTTTTTAATTAGATGATTTGTCATGTTAAAGTTTAGAATTGTGTTAATGTGATTATGTGCTTGTGTTTTTGAATGTTATATGGTTTAGAGCGTGTTATTAGGCTTTAATTTTATGTGTTTGAGGTGTTTTGATGTGTTTATTAGTGTTTTAGATTAGGTAAGGAAGATTGGAGAAGTTTAGAGAAGGCTTGGAGGAAAACTCAAGGTCACGATTATGATAAAAGCAGCCCAGTCATGGTCACGATTGTGATAGAAGCCAAACAAACCATGATCATGACAGAAGCTCATTTTCAAGGGCCACGATTGTGACATACCTGTCACGATCGTGGAAGGCATGATACATACTTGGTGATCTGTTTCCATTTCTACTTTTTTAGGGTCATTTTGGACTTTTTGGCCTGAGTAAAACCTAGTTTTTACCCTAAAAGGCAAAAACATTATAAAAGGAAAAAATGGCTTAACCAAGAGAGCCTCCATTTTCCACTTTGAAAAGAAACAAGGAAGAGGCAAGAAGAAAAGAGAAGAAGAAGTAGCTATTGCTGTTGCTGCCACTCCCAATCCATTCCAAGTTAATTTTCTTAATTCATCTTGTGATTTCTTTCATTTGATGTATAAGATGGATATGAGGATGATGAATTTGTGTTTAAGGATGTTCTAAACATAAGGAAGATTAATCACTAATTCCTCATAGGATTGACACCTCATCTACTACACTTACAACCCATACACTTGTGAAACATTAAGTATTTTATAGAATTAAAACTTGCTCAATGACAAATAAGCTCAAAACGGTTGAGTTTAAGAAGATGAGAGAGAAATTGTACATAATAAAGGAGATATATCTCTCATATCCTAAAGACGATGAGTGCATTTATTACCTTAGACTTAGAAATGTGATCTTTTATTATAATTCATTCAAATGTAGGTTGTGGTTCTGTATATATCTAAATTTCATTAAATTATAGATTTAACAAGCTTTAGTTATAATCAATTACATCCACATGTATAAAGTTTTCTAGCTAGATTTATTGATGCCTATCACATTTCAATGGTTCTTCCAATCCTTGAGCTATTTAATTTCATTTACTATACAGACCTTTAGGAACCATGAATAGTTTACACAACTTGACAAAATGAGTGGGGATCAACTACTAAGAATTTCTAAAGGAATACTTGATTGAATGAATAAATTAATCTTCTTATTGAATAAAATATGCTTATATAACTTTATAATCATCTAAAGTGGGTTGGATAATTTTTTTAAAGTGGGATAGAGCAATATAAACCTAAAGTTCCTATTTAGAAAAACTAATAAATCTAGCCTATCTTCTTTCATAAGATAAGTAAGTGTTCAATGAGAAAGGTATGTTGGACTCATACTCTAGGGAAAAAAAGCAGTAAAAGTTGAATCATAAAGATGAGATCATTGTTATAGAGCCAACTCTTCTTGTTTTTTTTAACCTTACCTTCTGACCCTTTTTTTTTAACTTGCTTACCTTTAGTAGTAATATATATCATGGATCTTTTTGTGCCTCTAGACTTATTTAGAATAATGATCTTTCAATAATTTAACTTATAGAATAATGGTGCTATTTTTGAGGAGGTTAGGTATGTTCAAAGATGGTTCATAAGATGGTGATGTCTAAGGATAGGCAAAATATAGAGGAAATATGTATAGACATAATTTTAATATTCTTAGAGAGGTGTCTGACCAACAAAAGTTTACTTAGATTATTAATCTTATTTCTTCTCTTTTTAAGTATGATGTGAATGTTCCTTTTTTCTTTTCTATAGTTATAAGATCCAAGGTGTGTAGAAAATTTAGGCAAGGATTCAAAGAGAAGAAGGAAATTGAGAGTATAGTTAAAAGGATTATAAGGACCTTGAGGTATATGAAAATGATAAGGGGGATTTTAAGAAGAAATTCTTCAAGAGCCTTAATAAGTTGGAAAGAGAAAATATGTCCACAAAGACATAAGCAATAAACTTGAATGTGATGATTTCCTATTTAAAATCATCTGATGTTATTTTAAGTCTTTTGAGAATTGAAACTACAAAAACTTGATTAGCACTACGATGATAAGGTTTGAAGTGTGTAGACAAGTTATTCAAAAGAAGTAACTAGAACTACCTTTTAAAAACATATATATTGTTTACACTTTTGTTGAGCTTGAACTAACTCAAACTGAAGAGCCTTATAAGTTTTTACAAAATGGATGGTGAAGCTAAAGTCACCAGAATTGCATGCAAGAAGTCATCTAGCCTTATTGATGCCAGCCTTAGTATTTGTAGTAAGGTTATTATCTCTATCTTAGCCACTTACATCTCTGTATTTCTATTCTCATTATATTATATCCCTATAATATTTAGGCATGCCTTACTTTATAATTTATAGTAAAATTTTCCAAAATTATAGGATTGGTTTATGTCATGCTTTGAAGATTCTATCGAGTAAACGTTAATGTACCAAATAGACCCATAAAGTCTTGCTCTTTTTCATTATCAAATTTTAAAACGAACAAATTTAATTAACTTTATAAGCTTATAAAATCTCACTCTTTACCTTGTCAAATTTTGAAGGAAATAAACTTTGTTGAATTTGAGTAGCCTTTAAAGGCTATCTCTCTTACATTGACAAACTGAAGAAAAAAACTTAAATGAAATTAAAAGGCCTACAAAGTTTCTTTGTTTTTCCATGTCAAATATCAAAAAGAAATTTTAATAAATTTAACATGGCTATATAATATGGCTTTATCACTTATAAAAAATTTAAAAATATTTTGAAGGACTTGACATACGTATAGGGTTTTTCTCTCTTACTTTATTGAATTTTGAAAGAAATAATCTTGAATAAACTTGACAACCTTATAGATTCTAGATTTTTTAATATTAAAAATATGATGAAATTAGTTTTGACATTTTATTTTTATGTTGGACTTTAGGACCTATTAGAACCTCATATGTATATGAGATTTTTAATCTTAAAAGTTTTTAGTTTTTGAGCTAGTGAGCAAATAAAACTTTCTTTAGACCTAAGACTCAGGCTTGTAAGGTTTATAAATTAGTGGAGTTAAGGAAACTTCTCTTGGGCTTAAGAATTTTTTGTCATACAGGTTTTGTAAAAGGACTTATCCCAAAGTTCCACTTCTGATCCAAGTGGAGCCCTCTTGATGACCCCACGGTAACCCTCTAATTGATATTTAACTCAACTGAAGGGTTCCCGTAAAACTAAGTCATTCAACTGTTAAAAACCTTTCATACTTTAGAAGTTAAAAGTGTAGAAAATAGTGGGAATTTTTTTCTAAATCATTTATTAAAAATTTCGACAGTATAATGACTACATTTTGATATTACCAACAATTTCAATAGCCCAATAAAATTTCAGAAAATTTCTATATTAACACCAATTTCTCAAGTACAAATTTTGGACTTCGAGTCCATTCACAAGGAACCACAAATAAATAATTCTCAACAATTACTACAATAAAAATTAAAAGGCTAAAACATATTCATGCATTTCATTTAAAAGCTTTTATATACATTCATTTTTTACACAAATGTACATAGTAAAATGACACAAGCACAGCAGCACCCGACGATACTACTAATTCTACGGTAGGATCCTAGTTATTATAACATCTGTATGCATACCTAGGGTAATATATTTAAAAACATAAACATAG
Source organism: Erythroxylum panamense (assembly GCA_027123425.1). NCBI lineage: Eukaryota > Viridiplantae > Streptophyta > Magnoliopsida > Malpighiales > Erythroxylaceae > Erythroxylum > Erythroxylum panamense. The sequence goes on along the minus strand of JAOTIZ010000002.1, from coordinate 11,338,300 downwards.
GGGTGAGTTAAACGAACTCAGTGAGTGTTAATCATTTTACTGAAAATTAAACCTTTCATAACATTGTAACTAAAATAATCCCATATAATAAGAAAGCTTATGGTAAAATAATTACCATAAACATTCGTTTGTGCATCATCAAATCTAGTAATAACGTAACATTTCGTAAAACACAATTTCAAGTTGTCTAAAATACTATTTTGAAATGCTTTTAGATATTAAACACATAATATACAAGTTTCCATTTTTTTCATTTTTCTTTTTCTTTAAAAATAAACAGTGGTGGCAATAAGTTTTTTGAAAACTTTTATACTAAAAATAAGTCAACCACTAGAATTGGTACCATATGATGCCTCTTAAGTTATTTTTAACAAAAATAGTGGCAGTATTCTTATTTTTATGACTTTTCTTACTCAACATAGCCTGCCATTAGTTTCTTTACCATAAAGTACACTAGGCATAAAGTTATGGAGCTGGTTCTGCATCGCTTACCCACGACTGGTTAACTACTAGCTTGCTTACCCGCGACTAGTTAATCACTATTTATAGAGCTAGTTCTACTTCGCTTACTATAATAGGTTAACCATTATAAACTGATAAAATAACATGTATAAATCCTAATAGTGTACCATAGGCAAAAGCAACTCATACCTTTTCAATTCATCTTATTTTCAAAATCAATTATCGGAGGATTCATAAACATTCAATTTAGTGCATAAATTCAATGTAACTTCCATTCATACAAAATGAAACTCTTAATTTACAACCCATATATTGCTAAAGCACAATCTTATGCTATCAATATTCACTTGTAAAATATCATTCACATAAAACTCAACATAAATATTCATTTCATGATCAAATGAAAACTATTTGCTTAAATCAATTTAAAGTACATTCACTACTTGTTACTTTCCTTTTCACCACTTTGAAACCCTTCAGTTGGTTTAGTTTTTAGATTCGAAAACCTAATATGAATATGTAACATACCACTTTCATAGAGCATATGCCCCCGAACATACCAGAGGATATTTGAAAACATACCTTATGAGAATGGCACGTTAGAATAATCACATTAACTAGTTTAAGGCATGACATATATCACAAGCATTTCAAACGATCAATTCTTCATATATCACAAGCATTTCAAATGATCAATTCTTCCTATTTCATTAACAAACATCAAACTTACATTGTATCATTACAATTTATAATCTATGTGTTGGATCGCGTACGGTCCTAGTATTCACAATACACTGCGAAAAAAGACCATACAACAACATGACGTATAATCGAAAATACTAAGGATGCACGAAAATACCTTATTGTCGTGGATTGGTTGCTTCTTTTTCGGATTCCAAGACACTGCTAACGCGAATGCCCTCTACCGGTATCCACACGAGTATGCACGATCCGGGCTGCGGCTGTAGTGTGCTAGCACGTCCTGAAACTCTTTTCGAACGCCGCACGATATTCCTCTTGGATGGTGGCTAGGGTTTAGTGAGAATGGTGTCTTCCTTAACCTAATGGGACCTAAGCTTCTCTATTTATAGAGAAACCCTAATCCCATTGAGGCCCCAATAAGTTTCGGCCCATTATATCTTATATAATAAAAAGCCCGACAACTTAATTCAATCTAGCCCAATAAATATATCTACATAT
>JAOTIZ010000002.1:11313508-11324882 GCA_027123425.1 Erythroxylum panamense | reverse complement strand
CATATATATTACCAAATAATTCAAGTTCAACATATTTTATACTCAATTAATTATTTACCCAAAACTAATACCCAAATAGGCAAATACTATCATTAACTACGACCAAGTTATTATTAATTTTCAATTGTATAATTCTATACTCAACTAATTATTTACCTTAAGTCAATACCCAAATATTAAAAATAAAATACAATTTTTAATCTACAGTTTCAAACTTACAACATTAATTGTCAATTAATGATTTAAGTTTTTACAATTTTAGAACTTTAATATTATCGGTTTATGTATGTTTTAAATTTAAGTTGTTTCAAGTTCAACTTTCAAGTTTCAAAATCAATAAGGCCGTGCATTTCATTCATCGCAAAACTTATCATAAATTTGTTATGAACTTAAATTAATCTTTATTCTTTATAACCAAACAGAATAACCAAACAACTCATTCATCACCGTGACTGAAACATTCATAATTCCATTTCCAATATTCAAATCACAACTGATAAAACAAAATCGTGATCATTCAACATTTCAATTCCAATATCCAACCCAGAGACACGCAAATTGCACATCAAAAAATCAAGTTCCAACATCCAACTAATTTACAAATCCATCTTCCAATCCAACACAATAAAAAATGCAATTAGGGTTAGGGGAACGATGGCGGCGGTGAACAGGTGAAGTGAGACTGTAAGAGTCGGTGAGAGAGAGAGAGAGAAAAGACAGAAGCAAGGAGGAGAAGGTTCGAGAGAGATTGAAAGAGTGCAGAGGTCTTGGGGGTCGATTTAGGTTTAGCATTTTTAGGGAAATTTTTTTAAAAATTGCAAATTAGACCTTAACTTTTTCAAATTTTATGGTACTGGCTGGTATATTCCAGTATTATACGTACCGGCGGGTACCAAACAAAAAACACCAGTACTAACCTATATTAAAGGTCAGTATCGAAGGACGAATACTTTTCCATTTTTAGTACCGGCTGATACCAATCGGTACGGAACGACATTTGTTCCTCTTATTCTACCTTGACTAAGGATTTTTCGAAGCAATATTAATTAAGAATAATAGAAAATTATCCTTAATTACTTTATGTAACGTCGGACTCTCTGAGCCATTTTATATTGTTCTATACTTAGAGATGCTACTGTATATTGATATATAAATGGCTATATATGAGTTCAAAGATGTATTTAAATCCTTTGGGTATATATGTCAATGATTTATAATGTTTTATGCCTTTACGTGAACTTAGAGTTCATCGGTATGTGAAATCTTGGAGATTTTTGATATATAAGCTTCTAAGTGTGTAAAACCGAGTCTATTGGATGGGTATGACTATGTTGGTTGAGTTAAATGTGTTCTAATGCCTTATAGGTGATTAGAAATTATTTATATACTTATTAGACACTTAAAAAGCTAAATTGGAAAAATTAATATACATAAGAGCTTATTTGCCAATTATTAAAAGTCAAAGGACTTAATTGTAATTTTTCAATTCTTGGTGGACCAATAGCAACTTTATAAAGTTAAGGGGCTTAATTATTATTCTCAAAAGTCCGATGACCAAAATAAAAATAAAAGTTTTGGTGATTCCCAAATTTTGGGCTTAATTGCAAATTTAGGAAAAGTTTGGAGGGTATAATGGTAATGTCACATAATCTAAGGGCAAAAAAGTAATTTTACCATATTTTGGTCAAAGAAGAGTCAATATTCTAGACCCTTCTTCATTCATGGTCGTGCTTCCCATTATTAAAGACATAAAACATGTTCTTTTAATTAAAAGAAAGGAGAAGGAGGAGGAGAAGACCAAATTTTGGCTATTCACTAAACCCTATCCTTTGTTTTGATTCTCCAACCCAAATCAAGGTGTTCTAAGCTAATTTGGAGTCAAGGAACTCAAATCTATCATTATATTTAAGAAATTTTCAAAGGATTTGAAGATACCACCAAAGGAAGGTTCAAGTAAATTTTGTCTCATCTCTCTCTACATTAGGATTTCGAATTTGGTGTTAAGATATGTTGTTCTTCATACTTGAATATGCACGAAACATGGTTTAGATGAATGAAATGTATCATGGAGAGGGTTCTTTAAGCCAAAAATCGAAATTGTCCCCTTTTAGTGAAAGTTTGTGAATTTTTGAATATCTTTTGAAATTGATAGTCTAAACAATTTCTATGATATTAATTGTACATGTATAATGTGAATTGACGATGAAAAATGAAGAAGAAGTATGTTGGATAGGCTTGGTCGAAATGATGGAAGAAGGAATGGATTAATGTGATGAGTTAAATAATTATGATGAATATGGCTTAAATAAAGGGAAATTGATTAAATAGAGTGGTGAAATGTGTTATTGATTGGAAGTATTTGTTATATAACAAGATAGGAGCATGAATTACCATGATAAAGCCTTAAAAATGTGACTTGAAAGTCATGCACATTAGGTGCTTGATAAAATGTCTAAGTGAACTTGACTTAGGATTTAAGGATTCATAGTGATATATATTAAAAGCAGCATTATTGTTTACTTAGAGTAAACTTGAATTGTTGCTTAAATTGATGAATAATGGCCTAACGTGCTTAGATAAAAATGTGCTTAATTATGTTTTGAAATGAGTAAGTATTAGATTAAAGGCATTAAATGACTTAGAAAATAAAAAGAAAAGCTAATGTGAATAGTAAGAAAGTAACCATGTGAGGAGTTTAATGGTCAAATCCTATAGCTTAAAGAGAGTGATATTGTGTTTTATACACTTAAGTGATGGTGTATAAATATGAAACTCATGATTAAGTAGTAAATACATTGTATGTCCTTTTTTATGTATAAAGGCTCGGGAGCTATAAATTGAAGAGCTTGTACCAAGGATTGTCGAAGTTAAGGGAGTGTACACCTTCTTTTGAGGTGAGTTGAGAAAACCATATCTCTTAAATGGGATTAGAGCATCCTAAGACATGCATGATGATTTGTATGTGAATTTTGAACCTAGGTAATGCATAGTAGAACTGAATCTCAAATGAATGCTAGTATGCTTGTGTATTTAATAAACGACATTATTTTGAAACTGATGTTTTATTACGTATTTTGAGAAATGATATTGTTTTCAACAAACCTGCACTTGAAGTGCAAAGGACAATGTTTTATTTTCTGAAATTATATTTTTGAACAATTTTGCATTTGAAGTGCAAAAGATGACTTTTATTGCATAAAATAATGTTTTCGAATTTACATATGTATAATCGAGTCATGTATGTTGCATGTATTTATTATCTTTTGGCTTAAAGTCATGGCACGGTTTCATTTTATCGGTTGGACCGATAAATAAAAGCATGGTGCCTTACTTGATTTTTGTACTTAATTGTTGTATATGATTTTTGTGACCAGTGAGGAAACGATTGGTCAATCGTGTGTTAGGCACAACAGATTAAGCAACCCCCGACCCTTGACACTGATACATAAAAGTCAAATTCTCGTATTGACATCTTTCTATGGGACTTGCAGGTGATTCCACACCTAGGGTCTGGATATCGAAAAGGTCATCGCCTAAGATCATGATGCTCTTGTCGATTATAGTCTGGACTCACCATGGATGAAAGTCGAGCCAACGCTGAAAATCAGTGGGCACATTAGTTTGGCCAATTAATGGTGACACGCATAATTGTTTTGGCTTATTTTGATATTTATTTTCTAACGAGATTTGATTTATACATGTGATGTTTTTCTGCTTATATGTACTGGAACTAGAACCTGTGTTCACCCGACATGTGATTAATAAGTTAGGACTATATGATTCCTAACTAGTATACTTTGAGTCATAGGCTAGGCCTATGTGTTTCTATGTAATGTATATTCACCTCATAGGTTAATTATACCGTTTTTGTATGTTTCGAGTTCTATTTGCGACATATGTTTTTCCTGGTCATTGAGTACATAATGTACTCACCTCCCTCCGCTTTCCAACCATGCAGGTTAATTTAGTGAGCTTGAAGCTCTGAGTGGATCGTGCGATCTTTTGACATTTTTGAGATATTACCGCACGTAGGTAGTTTTTGTTTTATACGTTAGTTACATAGTGGCTCATAAACTGTTTTACTATTTTTATTAATTTGGTTATGTTGATATGCTTTACGATTTTATAAATTTAACTCTTGATTGTTTTGTTGTTGTAAAAGACTTTATGTATGAACTTTTGATACTATTATTGAGATTGCTTTGAGTGGACTTTAAAGTATTGAAATTGTAGTTGGATGTGAATATAGAAGTATGTTTAAAATTGTTTGCAGGTATTTGATTGAGTTTTCGGATTTTTAAAATACAGCCGTTATGCTGCCTAAATTTTTCAACAAAAAAGGAAGAGATGTTCAGTTAGCCTTGCACAGTCAGATTAAGGATACCGTGAGCGTCCTTATAACTCAGTTATGCGGTGGTTGTCATGGTCTGATGTGGTACCAGGTCGTGACACTTTAGGCCGATGAATCATATCTTAATCACTCAACTACTTCCATATAATTCATATAACATCTAATGATTACCAATTGAATGACTCATTATTAGAATAGCTCATAAGTAGTATCAAACTATAGCAATTCTTATACAAGATAACTTTTAAGACCTCAAGTCAAAGAATCACTTATATAATCATCAGTGACAATAATTTAATGACATTCTTATCTTGTACATGTTTAAATGTATATGATAAATTTCATAAGATAATTATATATTACAAATAAAATTATTATGAGATTATAACTATTTTATAGGCATATAAGTAATGTTCCAAAATAGATTTCTCGATGAACTTGTTCTCTAACAAGATTCACACGTTTGTTTAAATATTTTCATACTTTAATCTATGATATTCACCACTTCCTTCGTAAGAAAAAAACATAACATATACTAGTTTTTTACATTCAATTAATGTCCAATCTTAGTAGAACAGTTATTAAGAACAATTGAAGAATAATATATAAATACAATATGAATATCATAATTATAATCTAAGCATAATTTTATTTGTAATATATAATTATCTCATAGACTTTATCATATACATTTAAACATGTACATGATAAGAATGCCTTTAAATTATTTTGTCACTAAGTTACATCCAAAATGATTAGCTCTAGGGCGTAAAACAACAGTTCAAGTAAAAAATATCCAAGGACTAATATCCAAAGCCAGTTAACAAGTAAAAGATATCCAAGGACTAATATCCAAAACAAGTTAATCTTTCAAATTGTCATCCTGATCTGTTGCAATGATTCTGCCTATTTTTCACGAGCGTCAGTTGTATTCCCGTTGAGTTTTTCTGGAACTAAGAACCAGCGGTTGAGGCGTTCTGATGCCTTTTTCACCTACAAGGACATTGCGGTTGCTTACAATAATGAATGAGATCTTAACAATGAATCACAGAGCTAAGTTCCAATTTACAAGTTTAGATTTATAAAGTAAAATGCTTTTTCATGATAATACAAACCTGCTCATCCCAATCGATCCTCCATATGAGGTAGGAAAGTGTAATTGTCTGTATCACCACACCACTAAGCAATCCAATCCACAAACCCTGTCAGAACAATAAATGGACTCGTAAAAGTCAGGGATATCCAACTGAACTACCTTGTTATGGTAACAACATCATTCTGAAGAAGCTCTCTGTTAAACCATTCATCGTCACAACCTTAGTTTTCTATTTTCTTTACAAGTTATAGTTCGCAGTATTTCATAACATTGGATCAAATCCCATTCTTTAAGAATGCAAACAATGATAATGAACTCAAATATTTTCGAAGATCAACAATTAACACTAAGACATGTCTTTTAGTTATTAAGGTTATTTATATTTCAAGTAGTTATTAACGAGTATGTGAGAGAATTTAAGGTTAGTGGATGAATATAAATCTCAGACATTACCTTATAAAAGGGTAGAACCATCCTCGAGCAATAGTATTACAATTTGAGAAAGGCTACTACAACAATCAACAATCAGAGAAGCGGAGGAGCCAGCATATGGTGATTTTTATTTTGCTTAATCAAATATGGGTAGAGGAAGAAATTTCGCAGTTATGGAGTCTAAGATTGCGTTTTAAGCTGACTACATCTACATTAGTTATTACCATATTCTGACATGGTCATAGCTATCCTACCTTCACGTTAAGATGAAACACATATGCTAGCAGTACTCCAAGAGGAACTCCAATGACATAATAGCATCCCAAATTAACATACGCAACCATAGTTTGCAGACCAGCACCCACCGCAACGCCTGTAGAAAGAACTTAATGATCAAGCTTGGTTTTATTAACTTGTTTGCCAGAAGCATTTCTCACAGGGGCAATTGATAATTTTCAACCATCAAATTACATCTGTAATCTTTTCAGTTCAATTCCCAAGCAAATCATAAAAGAGAAACCATGACGCTACTTCATACTATGGAACCATACTTGCCTGAGAGTACTGGCTGGATGCTATTGAATAAGATTGAGAAAGCAAGTAGGACAGAAAGGTCAGAGACAGTGTCAGCAATTTCCTCACTGTCAGTAAACAAGATTGCGATTTGCCGACCGAAGGCTAAACACATAGCCCAGAAGAATACTCCAATGCATATTGAGGTGCTGACGATGACTTTGATCGAAAATTTTGTAGCTTTTGCATCTCCCCTCCCGAGTTCATTTGATACACGTACACTGTGAAGAATATATCCTTAACAGAGTTAGACTAGTGTGCCCTATATGAGAGATTCCGATGGTTGAAAGGGGAAGACAGTAATTAATAGAAAAACAGATTCATTATCACAAACCTTGCAGCGCCTAAGAGGCCAAGGCAGATCATGAATTCCCATGAACTAATGTTAAGACTGCAAGTAAAGAATAGTTATTCACAGAATTTAAAATAAGGAAGAGGAAGACAACCAGTTCAATCTAACAATTTAAGAAGTCCTCACCAAATTGAGAAAGCAGATATCTGTGTACTAGCATCCTTCATATATCCAGCCAGTAAAACTAAAATAGAAGTGTACCACAATTCCAAACTGTTGAACATAAAGGAGAGATAATTTGGATGAATCCCGCAGCTATTTTATACCTTTGTACATAGAATCATGAGGTCATTATTGTCGCAACATTCCATCAAAGGAGGAGCAGAAAGAAGCTCTTGACTATGCACAAATATTAAATTAAGCGTTCCCTTAAATGTGAAAATTTTGACATACAATTCATTAATTACAGGGGAAGGCAGCTTAGGAAGACAGCGATTTTACCAGACCATCACACCAGATGATATGGAGAGTTTTACTACTGGAAGGATATCGCTGAAGGCAGCTCTTGTAAATCCCGTCCATGTATCAGGACACCAGCCACCAAAGATGTACGCAAACTCTCCAATAACCATAAACCAACAAGATATGTTCATCGCCCCAATGGCACCCGCTACTCCCAAATTAAGCTTGCTCACCATAATCCAAGACAAAAGCAGATGCAACAAGAAGGAAACTGCAGAGAGCCATCCAATAATACTGTTCTTCATTTGTGCCTGTAAGTACATTTGGATGGTTAAGCTAAACATGAAGTAGTAGACCACGGGAATGAACCACAAGGAGATTGGTCCAGCTTCTTCTGCTATAGCTTCCTGCTGACCGATCAGTCTCAGAAATGGTGTTGCGAAAATAAACAACGGGAGCAATATTGTTGCAGAAATGCTGTCAACAACCCATGATCGCTGCAAGTAAATGCCCATCATATGATATTGTCCAGCTCCATAAGCTTGTCCACATAAAGTCTCGGTTGCACTTGACATGCCAATCTTAAGAAAAGACAAAATCAAAATCGGGTCCACATTGTGGTTTGGTTGCATACTTTTTTATTTCTTATCATTTCTGAAAAGAAACAAACTAATTCAGAAATCGTTTTGAAAAATTTTAAGAGGCATACTTATCCAATCTGTTTCTCTTGGTAACTTAGATAGGCAAAACAAACAACAAAAGAGTCGATTATCTCCTGAAAGATTGGAAGAACATAAAACCAATAGCAGGGAACAAACCAGTATGCCATTGACAAAACGTAGAAAGAGAGTCTGTTCGAGTGCATATGCAGCGAGGGGTAAGACGCCAATGTGTCCCATAAAGAACTGTGTCACCACAATAATTCCAAACGCGGTCACCCTAGCCACCATTCCGGGGAATGCAACGCTCCACATCTTCTTAGACTCCATCCAAATCCTCTTTCTCAAGTTAACATCCTCTTTTGGTACAAGAAGCCCCTCTTCGATTGTGCTATCCATGATCCTCCACAGAACTGTAAGCAATTATAATCTTCATTAGTGAATTTACAGCCAGTGTAAAGGACAGTAGTGATGTTCGTTCATCATACTCAGGATATAAAACAGGATAACAAAACTAGGAAAGGGATAATGAACATGAAGCAAGAGGTAAAAGGGACAAATGCCCATTACACAGAGACAAACGCCAATATTAACAGCTTTACTGGAGATGATGCAATCGTTAACGTTCATCACGTGCACTTTAGTGCTTTCCATAAGGTTCTTGCGTTTCTTTAGTTCTTGTAGCTTGCATTCACATTGTTGCTCTATTTACGTATATAATTCACATCGAACAATCACATTTAAGGAAAAGGTACCACAACATTTAATCCAATTGATCAAGTCCAGTACAAGATATAGCATAAGAAGTAAAAAGAAAGTCATCATAAAGATAAGCAGGAAAGACGTTAAATTCGAACCTCAAGGATAAAAGAACAAGAGGAAGTGGATGCAAGCAATGCACATAGCGGTGGTGTAGAATGACCAAGGCAATAACACACGACTTAAGACAGAAATCCTACAAGTTTATATTCATCAAACAAAACACTCAGACTGGCCATTCATCTTTCTATACAAGCATATTACTCCAGACTTCGTGATTAACACATACTAAAAGACTGTGACTCCTTTTGGCAGATTCACGATCAAAATAGTTAACTAATTGCCTTCTACTGCTTATAATTCTGGTCAGTTGACCAAAGCAACAAGTGCAAAGAGTGGGTTTGCAAACCAGTTTCTCCGTAACGTCAGGAATTCAAAAGCCAGTGGAGCATCTAACTGTTTATCCTCTCCTTCGATTGGACAAGGAGTCAAAAACAGTAGGGCTTATCCCCTATTTTTCAACATTAATACTGTCGACGTGGTGTTAGAAATGGAAGAGAAAGTGGAAACGAAGCTGGTAAAGAACAGAAATGAAAACAAAGCTTGCTGAAGAAAAGGTTCGTTGATCCACTCGACTGTTTGTTTGTGATTGACCATTAAGCATATGCTCACGTGGAGCTTCTTCAGCCCAGCTCAGTAGCCCACTACCTTTTCCACCAGTGTCCACTAAATAAGACATTTCATTGCCGCGTCCGGATCAACAAAGACAAGGATGGAATCCTACTAACTTGCATCAATATCCAATAATGGACAGTAAAGAAGCAAAAGCATTTGATACCAAACTCCTCAAATGTCCAGTACTAGCGCATTCGCACGATAGATAACAGGACACCGGAGGAAGAAAAGACAACATTTATTAACGCAGACCTGAAACTTAACACGCACCAGTATAAAGAGCCAATATTCAAAAGAACAGAAGTTTGAAGCTTTGTGGGTCGAGGTAGAAACTTTTGATCTACAGGCCCCACAGTAGCTAGCGAAGCTCGATAAAATACGGAGAAGAGGAGAAGAAAACGAACATGCCTGTCTGCCAACTCACGCCAACTAACAGGAGACTGCCTGAGCCTGAACTGTTAACACCTCACCTTGAGCCTGAGCCTCAGCCTGAGCCTGAGGTTACCGGACAAGCTACGTAGCTTGGCTCCACATTCACAAAAACGCATAACAACACAAAATAAATGCAATTACAAGAAAAGTTAGAATTGGTCAGGTGAGGTAAGCATTATAGGTTTTGCTGGTAGATGCATGTCCACGAATTCAAGCTACTCAAAAAATGGTGCACGGTGACATGAATGAAGAGGACGTGACAAAACCGTGATCACGGAATCACCGCCATCATTTAATTTATGACTAAACAGGAATGTATAACTCACCAGAGCATGGACTAACTATAAAAATTCACGGAACGTTTAGTTAATTAACAGTCCTTTATTAATTGTGCAGATGCGTAAAAGAATTTAAAAAAATATACAAATTTTTTTCCAGACCTTGAGAAGAACGTGGAACGAGAAGATAATTTTTTGAATTATTTTTTATTCCTAAAATAATAGAATTTGGTCGACCAACAATTTCTTACACTCCGAAGTTAGCAAAACCATTCATTTTATATTTTATGAAGATATTATTTTTATAACTTAAATTTGTAATTTTCTAATCATAAATTGACAAATTTTGGTTAAATTAAGCGTCATTTTTTTCTTTTCTTTTTTTACAAAGAAAAAAACACTTAAAAATACTAAAAAATTCTCGACCCAAGACACTCTTAATGCAGGGTGTGAGGATAAAACGCTCCAATCATATCAGTACGTCCCGAATAATTATTGGAGGTTCTTTTTTCTAATTTTTAATTAAATAAAAAGTATGAATTTGAACCATTGTTAAAGAGTATAAGATTAGTTAGTCTTTAAAATGTTCATATATATGCACATTACACTTGAAATCCCCAACTTTCTTACAGAGACCCCACGACCCAGAGGCGAATAAATGGCTGACCCCCAAAGGGACACAATTAACAACAATGCAATAAAAGTAAATAAAGAAATGAAGACAAGACAAAAGCATTGATTTCGGTTTGGTACATGTACATTAAAACATGGTGCTGCGTTCATGCTTCATCTACATAAGGAAAATAGTAAACTTTGATACACAGTATATATATACTTGTATATGTGTATATATATATATGGTTGCATGCGACCAAAAGTTTTAATGGTCAACCTTTCCTATACTGCCATCTGCATCGCAGCATTTAAGAGGCTGGCCAACCGAATTGGACCACCGGCGACTTGCGTAGCGAGCCTCTACCCTTGAAACGATGTCAAAACCCTTATCCTTTTGTCTATCTCGCTTCCCCATTTTAATGTCTTGTGATGAAACAAGATCAGAATTTCTAAGCATTAGGTTACGAATTTGAGTTGCATCAATTTCCTAAAAATCTTTAAGTACCTAGAACTTGAATTTTTAATCAGTTAATCAAATTTAATTTAATTATTAATTTATTTAAAATATATCGTATCGTGATTATATAAATGAGTTGTAAACTTTAAATCTACAATTTCAACATTTTTAGAATCTAATAATTTTTGCACAAATAAACATTAAGATAGAATAACACTGGTTGGGTCGGCCTCACGGGGCCCGTGTCCAATCGATACCACATACGGGCCGATCGGTCCATTCCTACTCACACG
>JAOTIZ010000002.1:11261929-11276436 GCA_027123425.1 Erythroxylum panamense | reverse complement strand
TAATTCCATCAATCTAAGCAATAAATCCTCCAACCATTTATATGCTAATTAAACTCTAACCAAAAGCAATTAATCAATCAAAACCTCAAAAATAAATTGGGAGCATGCTTATTCAATAAGAAAAGAATTTGGGGGCCAACAGTTTCATTCTTGATTTTGTAGACCCAATTGTTCAACAGAGCTTTCTTCCCTGCAGGCAATTCAGCTAACTCCCAAGTATCATTCTTCTCAAGTAACCATATCTCGTCATCCATGGCTTGATCCCACTTGATTGAATCCTTCATCTGCAAAGCCTCATTAAAGGATTCTGGTTCCCCCTATCAGTCAACAACAAATAATGCAAGGATGGTGAATACTTTTCTGGTGACCTGATAACTCTGGTAGATCTTTTCAACACTGGCTCAGGTGTGACTAGTTGTTGTTCTAGTTTTGCAACAATATTTTCTGGATTTTCCTGTGGTCTTGCTGCAACATCACAAGTTGAAATTTCCTGCAACTCAACCTCAACTCTCACTTCTTCTACATCTTCATATCGCACCCCAAACTTGTCTTTATACAAGACATTCTCATCAAATGTCACATCACAATGTCTCAAGATCTTCTTATTCTTGTCATCCCAAAATCTGTATCCAAACTGATCCGAACCATACCCAATGAGATAACACTTCAAAGCCTTTGCATCAAGCTTGTCTCTCTTCTCTAGATCAACATGAACATTGTAGCACACCCAAAAGTCCGCAAGTGAGTAAACTTGACCTCCTTATCCGACCAAACCTCTTCTAACATCTTGAAGCCCAAAGGAACTGAAGGTCCTTTATTTATCAAGTATGTTGCTGTGCTCATTACATCTGCCCAAAACATTTTTGGCAACTCAGCATGTATTCTCATGCTTCTTGCTCGCTCATTTAACGTTCTGTTCATCCTTTCAGCAATCCTATTTTATCTTGCCTTGCTAGGAATAGTCCTGGTGCACCTGATTCCCTCATCAACACAAAACTTTTTGAATTCTATAGAATCATACTTCCCACCATTATCAGACCTTAGGCATTTGATCTTCAACCTAGTCTGATTTTCAACTTCAACCTTCCACCTCTTAAAGGTAACAAAAACATATGACTTATGTTTTAGAAAGTAAACCCATACCTTCTTGCTGAAGTCATCAATGAAGGTAACGTAGTATCTCGAACCATGAAGAGAGAAGACTGGAGATGGCCCCCACACGTTTGTGTATACGGTAGTGTATAAAGTTCCAGATTTTGTGCCCTGTGCTATCACCATAGCTCCCTTCACAATTTTTCAAGAACTCTCCCCGAACACAGTCCTGTAACCCGTGCTATCCAACTGACCAATTGAAATCAGATTCTTCTTCAACTCAAGAATATATTTGACATCCTGCAGCTTCCATTTACACCCATCTGAGGTCTGGATACATACATCCCCCTTTTCAGCAATCTCCAAGGCTTTATTATCAACAAAATACACCTTCCCAAAATTTTCAGACTTGAAATTATGGAATAACTCTCTGCTCGGAGAAGAGTGGAATGATGCATCGAAATCAAGTATCCAAAAGTCAATCGGAATGTCCACACTAAGAATTAAGACGTCACCAATGTCTTCCGTAGAACATATAGAATCATCATCTTTATGGGGCTTATTGTTTTTCTGGCCTTTTTTCTTCTTAGGTTTAGGGCAATTCTTCTTGAAGTGTCCTTTTTCACCACAGTCCCAACAGGAGACCTCATTTCTGCCTTGAGATTTTCTCCGCCCTTTTGATTTCGATCGACCATGTTTACTATAGCCTCCCTTCAACTTTCTCCTGCCCCTTCCCTCGACATTGAGTGCGTTACCAGATAAATCCTCGATTTTCCATTTGCGAATGCTCTCACTTAAGACAACATCTCAGACTTCATCAAACTTTAGCTTCTCAGATTCGCGCGAACCGCTAATTGTGGAAACAACAATATCCCACGACTAGGATAGAGAGGGCATCAAAATTAGGACGCTAATCTCATCATCAAAATTAATATCAACAGAACTTAATTGACTGATAATCATATTAAAATCGTTAATATTATCTACGACATATCCATTTTCAGACATCTCCAGATTAAACAAATGACGCATCAAATATACCTTATTAATGATCGACGATTTTTCATACATGTTTGTTAGAGCCTTCAGTACTCCTACAGTCGTTGTCTCCTTAACGATGTTGAAGGCAAGGTTTCTCGCTAACGACAAACGAATCAACCCTAGCGCCTACCAATCTTTCAGATCCCAAACCTCCTGGTTCATGGTTTCTGGTTTCTGGTTTCTTCCCTAATAAGAATTCGTAGAGGTTTCTCTGATACAGATAATCTTCCATTTGCATCTTCCAAGAACCAAAATCGGTTCCATCAAATTTCTCAATTTGAACCTTCGCGCTTTCCATCTTTTCAGATTGTTGTGATACGAACCAAACTCTGATACCAGTTGTTATGAACGATCAATCACCATAATCAAAGAATAAGAAATAACAAACACACACAGATTTACGTGATTCACCAATGTTTTTTTTTTCTACATTTACAGGTGACTAGAGTTTTATTTTATTGTAAATATTTTCGACGTTAGTATACTAAAAGAATAGAACGTATTTATATGTCTAGGAGAATAAAAAGACATAACTGCCTTCTAAATATATCATCAGGCTCCATATCTAAACACACAAGAAGAGTATGCTATTCTATTTCAACAGGGATTAATTGAACCTACAAAGTCAAATTGAGCTTGAAAAGCTTTTTATGTGAATAAAAGAGCTTAACATCAACCAGGTAAAAAAGGGTTAATCATTGATTATAAACCTTTTAATACATTAATTCCATTTAGATTTAAAATTGTTCCATCATTACATTAAAGTGCTATGACAAAAATTAATGGCCCATCCTATCTAATACCTTAATCTCCATTGATGCCATTTTATTATATTCCAAGATCGGCGAAGATTTGATGTTTCAACGCTTTTACAATTAAGTCGGCAAATTCCGTTAAATTTTTTAATCTTTGCCTATCCTTGCCTAATACAGCACATACTAACTTTTCATCATTAGTCAAGATCCCCGGTAATTCAAGTTTTAGTAAAACAAAAACATAAACCATAATCAACAATCTGAATGACCGGAGCAACATTCTTCACGAGACAATGCATCAAGGATGTTCTCGAGCTACATCTTGTCTTCCTTCTTGTTCAGATTTTGGTACAAACCACTTGTTGACTCTGTTACGAGCTAGAATTACCTGCATGAGACAAGTCGGAATTATGTGCAATTACATATTTGCCTCCAGATTGAAAATTTTTGTAAAGAAATCTGGAAGGCAAAGCATTTACCTGATTTTCCCAGTCAGTTTTGTAAGTGATTATAATCAGCACAATAGTTTGGATAAATGTTCCTAGCAACATCCCAGCCCAAACGCCCTGCAAAGAGATTTGATGAATGTCCAAAAGATACACAACTCGTAAAGCAATCGTATTTCCAAATTTGACTTTCGATAATCAGAAACCAATCCTGTTAAACTGCTTTTCACTGATTGGTATCTTTAAACCAGCTTTAGAACCAAAAAAAAAAAAAAAAGGAAAGGGAAACCTTACTTTGACTTGAATATTCACGATATAACCAAGGATAACTCCAACTGGAATTCCAACAAAGTAGTAGCAGGCTATGTTAACATATGCCACAATGCTCTGCCATCCAGCTCCAACGGCCACTCCTGTTAGTGTTACAAAAATATATTATTTGTAAAAAGCTTTCCATAAGAACAAATCTTTACGTCAAACTAGAGAAAGAAGTGCAGGATATGCTTAAACCATAGGCGTTCAAACTTATATGCAACTTTCATGATCCAAATTAGTCACAGCTTTAAGGAGATTATTAAGAACATTACCGGAGAGAACTGGTTGTATGCTGTTCAAAAGTATGGATAAAGCCAGAAGAGGTGAAAGCCTGGAAACTGCATCAGCTACTTCATTGCTTTCAGTAAAAATGTATGCAAGCTTTCCTCTTAGGAAGAGGAAGAGCAGAAATAGAACAAAGCCAATGATGAATGACGTAAGAACCGTCGTCACAATTGAGAACTTAGCAGCTTTTGAGCTTCCTCTCCCCAGTTCGTTTGATACTCTGACACTGCAGTTTTGTACCGTTGATATTAGTATACTCAGACGTACATCAATAAAGTGAAATACCATCAGGTAGTTTCTTTTTAATGCTGTTTTTCAAATGAAAGTAGGGTTATTAATTGCCTCCTACAAGGAATAGAATGTTTCATTTCCAAGAGCTACGATAGAGAGAATTAATGGTACCTTGCAGCAGCCAAGAAACCGAGAGAAATCATCATTTCCCATCCATTAATGTTGAGGCTGCAAACATGAACATGGTCTACAGTATTCTTTCCTTCAAAATTTTCACAGCATGAAAAGATGTGAAGATAGGATTACCAGATGGCAAGAGCATCAATGGCAACCTCAGCATTCTTCAAGTTTCCAGTTAGAAGAACCAGAATTGTATTGTACCAGAGCTCAAGGCTGTCAAGATCATAATTCTAAATCAAAATCTTTAAGATAAAAAATTGAGTCCAAGTAAAGCTAACTACTACATGTTCGTGTGTCATGATTAATCCAATTTAATCACTGTGTATTGGATAAAACACCATCATTACCCATATCCGTAGCCACTTGAATTGTTAGAGCAAAAAACTTTTGAAAAGTTGGTGTGTCGTTAACGAACTCGTTGCATGCCTTTTTTTTTTTTTTCATTCTATAATAGTAACATAAGTATCTATGATGTTCACTATCGACTTCCTTATAATCAAATCCACTGCCGTCCCTCGTCACTTGTTCAGGACATACGAATTAATGTGATCTCCAGTTCCACTAACATATATACTGTTAATGCACATGGTGTGAATAAGATTAAATGCAGAAGGCTTTACCAAACCATAACACCAGAAGACAAGGAAAGCTTAACCACAGGCCAGAGATCCTTGAAAGCGAGGATTGAGAAGCCGGTCCATGTTTCATGGCAGCCTCCACCTATAACAAAAATAAGCTGCCCCACATTTGGAACCCAGAATGCCAAAATTGTCGAGAACATTGCTCCTGGAATCCCAAACTTGTATTTCACAGTCAAGAGCCAAGACAAAATGACATGGATCACTATTGTGGCCGAGGCCAAATATGCAATAATCATGTTCTTGCTTTGCGCTTGTAGGTACATTTGACAGGTAAAGGATATAATGTAGGACAACATAATAGGTATTATCCACAAAGCAATATACCCTGCCTCTTCTGCAATGTATTGCTCCTGACCTAAAGCTTTCAGGATTGGGGCCGTGAAGAAAAAAAGCGGAAGAAGACAGATAGAGGTAATGGTTAATACTATCCATGATCTTTGGAGATATATTCCAAGCATGTGATATTGTTTCGCCCCATATGCTTGTCCACATAGAGTTTCCAATGCACTAGCCATGCCAAGCTGCCAGGAAAATTGGAAGGTATGAACACATGGACACAACCAATTGCATGTTCTTCCATCCACCAGCTCAAGTACAATACCAACGATGGGAGAAAACGAAAAACAAAGACTAAACAAGATCTTTATGGATGGACAATTTCTTTCACATTCCTTTCCTCTATTACAACTTTTAAAAAAAACCCATTGGTTAAGATCAAGGCATTAAGCCACTGCTTTTATCATCGCGACGCATAGATGACAGCTTTCAGGCAGGCGAGGAACTCAGTCTACATACTTATGTACGCAAAAGAAGTTAATTTCTAAAAGCTCATAATCATTGGTAACTGATAGTGGTCAAGTTGCTTTCCTTTTCTCTTTCGTTTGTATGAATAACCATGCCTTAGATTATATATGTTGTGTCTGGAAACAAAAAGATTCCAGGACAAAAAAAAAACGACAAAACAACGCAAAAAATGATCATGAAGAAAGTGGTTACCAGAACGCCATTGCAGAACCTCAAAAGAACGGGGCTGACAAGTGAATATGCAGCCAATTCAGTAGGGCCGATATGGCCGATGAACGCTTGACTAACCACATTGGTTCCAAAGGTAGAGAACCTTGTAAATATAGCAGGAGCAGCAACAATCCACATCTTCTTTGTCTCCCACCATATCTTCTCCTTCAAGCTCGACTTCTCTTCAATGTCCCTGCTGTTGCTCTCTAACTTTTCCGTCAACAGCTTCTCATTTATCTCCGACTCTCCTTCCATGCTCACTGCAGCCTAGCCGCTCCGGTGACCTAAATGTAAACAGATGGCATGGCAGTGACTAGACGTTCTTAATAAATAAACAAAATCATTGCAAAAGAGAAGAATTCAATTTGGAGACGCAAAGATTATAAAAAGACCAATTGGACCCGGCACAGCGGTAAAGGAAAGAGAGTATTTGTGAAAATCACATGCAGTATTTGTGCAAGTTTGCTCGTCGGCTTTCATGATTTTAAGCTGTTTTGCACGGACATATTTGATAAAATTAGTTTCTTAGAATTAACGATTTATATATCAAATAAATTATAAAAATATAAATATTATATATTTTACTATTTTGTTAAATATTCTTATAAACTTTAAATTTTAGAGAAATAATGTTTGCCTATATTATTAAAAATTTATTCAACTCTTTCATTTTTATTTTTGTTTAACATCAATATTTTATTTCTAATCTATAATTGTATAAAATAATTATAAAAATAAATATTATTCTTAAAATATAAATATCTAGGAATCTTAATCAAAGGGTATAATTAACTTTTAATAATTAAAATTTTGATTGATCGATGAAAACACTCTTATAAAATGCTTCTCTACAATAACGTTTTTATTTTTAACTGTTTATCTTAATTCAACCATCTAATTTGCTATTTTTTAAATAATTTTTGTGACTTCGAACACAATAAAAGAGTTGATTGGTTGTTGGCCTTTATGAGCTAAATTCCAAGGAAAAAAAAAAGAAGACGTGAAGTGACATGTGAGCCTTGGAATTTATGAGCTAAATTCCAAAGGAAAAAAAGGCTCTGTTGACTACTTAAATAAAAAGTAATAACAATTTGGCGTTGTTTTGTTTTTATCTATTTGTCTTGTCGGCAACCGTACAAAGTTTCAACACCATTATTTTCTTTAAGGTACCATTTCTCAGTGTTTGGTTGAATTTAACTGTCTTTATTATGGCATAAATAATTTTGTGAATAGCATTATATGTCAATTTTTTGAATTCAAAAATGCATTGGTTAGTCTACTTGTAAAGAGAGCAAGTGTACACGAGATTTAGAGAAATTAACTTTCTCTCTCAAAAATCTACGATTAAAGTTTTTCAAAATTAAACTTAAACAAGTATGACATTAACTAAATTAGTTTAGTTCTCTAAACTAATTTAGTTAATGCCAATTTATATCTTAAAATGAAACTACTAGCATATCAAACTTTAATTACTAATTAGAGTATTAAGTCATTTAGAAATAATTTAATGAGATTTACTTACAATTTATTATAATTATATATAGGGTTAATTATTAAAACAATTTTAAATTTTACAATTATAACTCAAAATTTTAAAAAAATAGTAATAAATTACACAAATTTTTAATTTTTAGTAAAAATAATATCTTCCTCTCAAGTTTTTAAGGGTGAAATTCTTCGGTGCTCTATTATTGTTTCAGTCGTCCTGTTCTCAATAAGAAAGGATGACTAAAATATATTATCTAACTTATCAATTATATAATTTTCAAAACAAACTTATCAATTATGTGAAAATGTATTAATTAACATGATTTATGATGTCAGTATTATTAGTGACTTATCATGTTAATATCATTAATAAAATATTTAAAAATAAATTATTTTTGTTAACAAATAAAAATTAAATATATTGGTATTTTTAAATTCTAAGTTATAATCATAAAATTTCAATTTTTAAAATTTTAATAATAAATGCTTATATTTTGAACAGGACAAACAACTTTTCATAAAGATAAAAGCAATCCTACACAACACAATAATGTAAACTAAACTAGAAAATATAATAAATAAAATGATAATATTGGGAGGCACGGAGTTCTAATAAATTCTTTAGAGATAAAAATGAATCTTTAACAAGACAGTGCTTACAATATTTTTGGTCCACTAACACTTATCATTTATCTTTTGCATTTCTTAAATGAAATGGTCTATTTCAGCATCAGTCTAAACTAGGGGTCATGGATCATGTGAGTTTTGGAAATAAGCTGGAAGGTCTTTAGGTTTAGGCTTGATTATTGAGTTTTCTCCATTCTTAAAAATCCTTTTAGGCTCAAATCCAAGAGAATATGATAATTCTCCTCCTATAACATTAAAACCCAACGAGCAAATTGATTAACTGAAGACCATTATCCATCACTACGTGAAATGAGTTCAAGTAAAGTAAAGTTATTCCTCCAGAGGTGGTCGGGCCTGCGACTGGGGGCCCTTAGGGTTGGGGATTCAACCTTTTGGAAGAAGTAAAGTAAAGTTATGGACCTAAAGGAAGTGAGTCCAGTTGATCATTGGGAAGGAAAGTGAGTCTAAAGTAAAGTAAAATCTACTGATATAGACCTAAAGTAAAGCCCACACGGATAGTCCAGTTGATCATTGGAAAGAAAAGTGAGTTCAAAGTAAAGTAAAATCTACATATATGAACCTAAAGAGGTGCAAGTGGTTGGTTTCTTAGTTTTCAAATGATGATTGAGATGGTCAAAGAATTGGAAAAGATCACGCATTAAGTTTCTTTGATTTTTGGGCCAATTAATGGAGGTTTTTCAAAGTTGAAAATGGTTTATAGTGTACGCATAACTCTTTTCAGTTATCTTATATGAGCAATGGACTATAAAGAAGGACTGGACTTGTTGTTTTTCCAAGGGAATACTCTATAGTTAATACTTATTAAGTATCTGGCCTAACTTAATGTGTCATTTGGTCAATAGTTGAAACCATTCTAAGAAGATCCATAGTAGGGAATTTTCATTGGCAGGATTGGCTAGATGTTAGTGTACATGTTGAGGAGATAGGGCAATCAGGTATGCATAAATGGTAGATATAGCCCAAACTTGCCACATGGTTAGTTCTATCAGTGAGTCATACAGATGGTGCACGGTACAATAGGGAGTACAAAGATCCAAATGGTGGGAATGTGGTGGAATTTTTAGGGTAGTAAGAACAAGTTGAAGAAATAGAAAAGGATTTTTCTGAAGAGAACAACAATCTCTTCTAAATATTCAAGAGGAGGTCGATTGATAGGTGACAAAGAGAGGGAGATCCATGATCAGGAAAATAAGAAGGGGGATTGGTTTCTAAATGGTAGGAGTAAGAAGTTGAATTAGTTTGCGAGGTCTAGAAAGAAAATTAGCAAGCACATTGTGATAACCTTTGATGCAGTGGACTGTAAATTTATAGCAAGAAAATTAATCTTTCCATTGAAGTAATTAATAGTCAAGTAAAATCTTGTTTTTTTTTGGCTTAAGGATTTATGGAAAAGAATTGTTGTCCATTTCGAGCATAAAATGATATGGGTTAAGATGAAAATTAAACTTTTTGATGTCTTTCTTTACTGCCAAATTCTCCTTGTAGATTATATGGTAGTACTTCTCTAATTCTCTGAATTAGCCACTATTTGACTATAATAATGGCATTTCTTATCAACTTCTTCAATTAAAACAGCTCCCCAATAATGATCACTTGTATGTGTCAAAAGGATATGTTGTCCCTTATTAGAAATTTTTAAAAGGGGTGGATGCTGACTCGTTTGTTTTAAATATTGGACGGCTCTGGTATGTTCTTTACTTTATGGTAGTAGATTTTTTCTCAACAATCTTAATAGGAAGCTTGTATAATTAGCTACGTGTGGAATAAAATCTCTGATATAATTGATAATTTTAAGGAATTATTAATTCTACTTTAAGCTGAGATTTTCATCAAGAAAATGCAATAACTCGCTTGCAATATATGGATCAAGCTAATAAAATCCTTCATGAAATTTCATACCCAAAAATTCTATTTAGGTTCATCCAATTTGACATTTTTGGCCGAGAGCATGATCTCGTATTGCTTAGTAAGATCCAAAAAGGCTTAGAATAGTGATCTATGATCTTCATGATCTTGAAATATAGTAAAATATTGTCAATGTAGATCGAGACACTGGATATGATGGGCTCATAATTTTTATTTTAGCCCTTTGAAATAATGATGGAGAAACCTTAAGTTTAAGTAATATAACGGTCCATTTATATTAATTGGCATATATGATTATTGCAAGGCATCTCCTTTACAGATCTTACCTGACAGGATCAAATGTTGGGCTAATTTCAGTGCTTATACTGATATACATAATATGTTTGAACTCACTCACGTAACTCCTTGTTGCAAAATATTGTGAGCTTAATTTTTGGAGTACTAACCAGAGAACCATGCGCAGTTCTCATATCCTTATCCTCTCTAAAAGATTCACATTTCTTCATCTAGTTACCCTTCAAAAAGAATGAGGATATTAATCATACCAAAGTCGCTCATCTTGGACTGAATGTGCATGATTTGAAGCTAGCATGAGAGGAGTGTGTTATTCTACTTCGAAGGGGATTAATTGGACCTACAAAGTCATATTGGGCTTGAAAAGCCTTTTATGTGAATAAAAGGGCTTAACAATGAATTGGTAAAAAAAAGGTTGGTCATTGATTATAAACCTCCTAATACATTCCATTTAGACTTAAAGTTGTTCCATCATTATATTAAAGTGCTATGACAAAAATTAATGGCCCATCCTATCTAATGCCTTAATCTACATTGATGACATTTTACTATATTCCAAGACCCATGAAGATTATAGAGCAACATTATAATCCTTTTTTGATCTTACTAAGCAATATAGAATCATGCTCTTGGCCAAAATAGCCAAATTGGATTGTCCTAAATAAAATTTTTAGGCATAGACTTTCATAAAGGATTCTATCAGCCTGATCCACATTTTATCAGTGAGCTATTGCATTTTTTATGAAAATCTTAGCTTAAAGAATATTCAATTATTCCTTGGAATTATCAATTATATAAGAGATTTTATTGTAAACATGGCTAATTATACAAGCTCCTTATCAAGATTGTTGAGAAAAATCCATCACTATGGGGTAAAGAACAAACCAAAGCTGTACAATATTTAAAGAAAGTGAGTTAACATCCACCCCTTTTAAAAATTCCTAATAAGGGACAACGTATTCTTTAGACATATGCAAGTGATCATTATTAGGGAGTTGTTTTGATTGAAGTTAATGGGAAACACAATTATTATGGTCATCCTAATAGCCAATTTAGAAAGTTAGAGAAGCAATATTATGCAATCTACAAGGAGATTTTGATAGTAAAGAAAGGGATCGAAAAGTTATTTTCCACTCAACCTATATCATTTTGTGGTCGAAAGATAATACTTTTTTTTTTCTAAAGATCCATGGCTTAACAAAAAGATTTTGCCTGACAATCAATTACTTCAATTGAAAGATTAGTTTTCTCGCTATAAATGTACAATTTGTCACATCAAAGGCCATCACAAAATTCTTGTTAATTTCCTTTCTAGACCTCACAAACCAAGTCAACTTATTACTCCCACCATTTAACAAATCCCTCTTCTTATTTTCCCGATCTTAGATCTCCCTCTCTTTGCTAAAGTGAGCATATCTTTTCCACCTATCACTCGAACTCCTCCTGAAAATTTAGAAGAGATTGTTGTTCTCCACTTATCAAATGAAGATAGTGTTAATGGACCCAAAATCTTGTTAGCACCACCTTGTTAAAAATTCCTTCTTATCTGTAAGGAATCTTATTGGACCATTTGTCTCTCGATAATTATTACTTTATTTATGATCTTTTGTATTTTAGTTTACATTATAGTACTGTATAGGATTGCTTTTATCTTTATGTAAATTTGCTTGTCTTGTTCTTCCTTGCTTTGTCTATAAAATCAAGATTTCCCTTCATGTGTGATCTAAGTTAGAATTTCATTAATAAGATGAGTGTTTTCTATTTATCTCTCCTAAGTGCTTGGTTCTTAAATAATATAGTAATAGTCTTACATAAAGACAAGTATATCTTGTACTTGCCTCTTTATGAGGATTATATGGATCAAAAAGTTTTAGGCTATAGATATTGTTAGATATTCGAATTATACAAGAATGATTGAAGAGTTTAGATCATTTATGAAAGAAGCTTTATATCTCCTTAGAAGATCATTAATAGAATATTACAGGAAAAGACAAACAAATTAGCACATGGTTTTTATTGATTTAGAGAAGACAAATGATAAGATTCCTAAGGAAATCTTGTGAAGATGTTTGGAGGCTAAGGGAGTTCCTATGACCTATATACGAGTAATTAGAGATTTGTATAAAGGCGCAATGACTAGAATAAAGACGATAGGAGAAGATACTAAGAATTTTTCTATTAGTATTGGGTTACACAAGGCTCTGCATTAAGCCTGTTTCTATTTGCAGCAGTAATGGATGAGTTTACTAAGAATATTAAAAAAATGAGCCTTGGTGCATGTTGTTTACTGACGATATTATCTTAGTGGATGAGAAAAAAGAGGAGGTCAATGTCAAACTAGAATATTAGAGAGAAGTGTTAGAGTCAAAGGGTTTTAAAGTAAGATTGAACACTTAGAATGCAACTTTTCAGGTCATCAGTTGGATACTAATATGGAGGTAAAAACTGGATCAAAAGTTATACCACAAAATAAGTGTTTTAAGTACATAGGGTCTATCATCCAAAGCAATGGAGAGATTGATGAAGCTCATCGTATTATATTAGGGTAGCTCAAATGGAAAAGTACATCAGGAGTTTTATATGATAAAAAAATACCACTCAAAACTCAAAAATAAATTCCATCACTTAGCACACAACTAGTCCAACCATGTTATATTGGGCAGACTATTTGGCCATCAAACAAATACACAACAATAAGTTTTTGGTGACAGAAATGAGAATGATTTGGTAGACATATAACCTTACCAGAAAAGATAGGGTCAAGAATCTAATGTTAAGAGACAAATTAAATGCGATTGGTGTTAATGACAAGCTGAGAGAGATAAGGCTTAAATAGTTCAGTCACATTAAAAGGAGACACATTGAGCTCCAATGAAAAGATGCGAGAAAATAATATTTAGAGATTATAAGAGGAAAAAAAGAAGGCGTAGAAAGAACTAAGAGGAAATGATCATGAATGATATGACTATATTAGATCTTATCGAAGACTTGGCTTGCAATATGAAAACATGGCAGATTAGAATACGGGTAAATGATCTCTCTTAAATAAGGCATCTTGTAGGTTATATTAAACCTTGTCCTTTACATTTACTACGTAGTACTTACCTCCTAGTTAGTTTAGCTTAATTAGTTTCCTACATAAAGTAATTAATGTAGTGATGGACCTGGTTGAAGTTACTCTTATACGAAGCTTTTCTGGTATATTTCTTATTGTCAATTATTGACATGTTCTGTACGTATGTTATTTTGTATTACCTTACTTTTTTATTTAATTTAGGTTTTATTGTTTATTTTTTCTCTTTTTTTTTGCACTTTTGTATTTAGTTATTTTTACTATTTGTATCACCTTTTTATGTTTATTTGATTTAATTATTTAATTTTTTTGTACATGTATATTTTCTAATTTAATAGTATCCTTATGATATATTGCATATGAGTATATCAGAAATAACCTCTCTATTAAGTAAAAATAAGGCTGCTGTATATTGTTAAACTTTTCAAAATCTTGCACCTTAACAAAACTTCAACAGGATATTAATGATGATGATGATTGATGAATTTAGATAACTAAAAATTATGCCTTGAAAATTGACATCGATGAAGAAAAAAATATTTTATGTCTCAATTGGATTACTTCAGATCTTGATAAACTTAACTTGGTAGAGTTCTCTACGAACGGACCCAAATCTTATATAACGTATGAAACATTGAAAGAGGAAAAAGGGCAACATAAGCGTTCCCATCTCGTCATTATTGATATAGACGAACCGAGCTGGCAACTTTAAGGAACACTTACGTGTTTCTAATTTCTACATTACTGTGCGCGTTTCTACTTTCTACACTACAATGACTAAATTAGCACGTCAACCTCTCAATAATAATCACAATAATAGAGATATGATGGTCATTTACATGTCGTCATAGTTTTAAAAATTGGACTAGATTGGTCGGTTTGATCGATCTGACCGGTGATCGGTCGGCTATCCGATCCGATTAACCCTTCAAAATCAATTCTCAATTGAACCAGTAAAAATTGGTCAAAATCGGTCAATTAATCGATCGAATCGGTTAAACTGGACCGGTCCGACCACTGTTTAATAATTTTTTTTTGTTATTTTTTGGTATATTCTTGTATTTTTTAAATATTATTAATATTATATATAATTAAATATAATTATTGCATAATTATGACGTCACACCGGTTCGACCGG
>JAOTIZ010000002.1:11243602-11261829 GCA_027123425.1 Erythroxylum panamense | reverse complement strand
CGATTCGATGATCGATCCGCAATGTTTTAAAACCCAGACCGGTCATCAAACTGAAGGCCTTACTGATCACCGGTTTGACCGGTTCAACCATCGGTCGAACCGGTGTGACGTCATAATTATTCAATAATTATATTTAATTATATATAATATTAATAATATAAAAAAAACAAGAATATACAAAAAAAATAATTTTTTTATTGAACCAATGGTCGGATCGATCTGGTTTGACCGGTCTGACCGATTTTTACTGGTTCAATTGAGAACCGATTTTGAAGGGTTAACCGGACCGAATAACCGATCGGTTACCGGTCGAACCGGTCTGACCGGCCGATCCTATCTTATTTTTAAAACTATGCTGGTCTGGGTTTCAAAATACTGCATGTCGCTTAGAAAAGTTGAAGATCGATTGATTAGTATGGTAAACGACTAGAAAAAAAAAAAATACCAAGGTACACTAATTCCCATATATTAATCTGATATATTGGTAAAAGTGACTAAAACCTTTTATTATTTAGATTCCATTCTGGGTCTGGCAAATACATAATAAATAAAATTACAAGCATTAGGTACCAATTACCAAACACACAGAAATACACACAATAGGCCTGCACAAACTAGAAACAAAACATACACAACAGGAAGAGATCATAGAATAGAAGACTAACAGGAAGAGATAGAATAGAGGACTTACAGTTACAGATGATGATGGACAGAAGGAGCAGAAGCCTGAAGTATATTTGCCTAGCTATACATGTATTTATGGATCTCGACGGAAGTTTGGCGAAAACGACTTAAGAAGTGTAACGTAGTACTGCTAGTTCTGTATACAATAACTAAAGGGTTCAACTGTAGTATGTAGCAGGAGGCGTGGTGAACCAGTGGCTCCAATATAATTGACGTAGGCCGGGAAGGCGACGGGGTGATGATGATGAACCAGTGGCTCCAATATAATCCACGTTGGCCGTCGACTGATTGAAGTGTCTAAATCTAACATTGAACTCTGTCTCCTCATGCTCGTCTTGTCTTAATCATGATTTTTGTCCTCACGTAATTCATGCTCTCTGACAGAAAGGCTCTGTAGTCTGTATTCATCAGACTGAAGCCCGTATAAAAAAACAGTTGAAGATATAGATAATTAGATATTCAAATTAATTTATTTTTAGACATAAAGTTAGTTGTTTGTTATTACTAAATTGTATTGCTTTTATCATCAAATTCATACTAAATTTTAAGTATTAATTATATTTGAAATTAAAAATTTTATTCAATTTCATAATATAAAAATTTAAAAAACTGATAAGAAATTTTGGAAATACTCTCAAACTTTTAAAATTATAAAAAAAACTATTCATATTTTTCAATTTTCAAAAAACTCCTTTTTTTAAGAGTTCAATTAAAAGATAAACAAATTTTACTAATATAATAACTCAACTTAATTTTTTAATTCGATCAAACAAATTAAATCTAACTTAAATTAATAATTAGAGATAATTATAATAAATAATTTATTTGTGTCGAATTTAATTATTTTAATGTGAGTTTAAAAGTTGTGTTAAATTGTTAAATATAAATATTTAACTGAAATATATTTGATGTTCATGAAGTCTAAAAGAAGAAGCTTTTTTGAAAAACTAAAAACTAGGAGTTCTTTTGAAAATTTTAAAAATTATGGAGTTTTTCTAAAATTTTTAAGCTATGAAGGAAGTTTCAATATTATCCATATGTTTGTTTAAGATAAAATTACTCTAAATTTTAATTAAACTTAATGTCTTTTTTTAACTTTTATTTAAATGTTTATTATCAAACGCCTCTAAAATTCAATAAATAACACTTAACAATTTAGACTTGTTTAGTTCTATTTTTATTCTATTTCTACTTTTTTAAATTTTAATAAGAAAAAAGTTGTTTAATTAACCTTTTAAGTATGATTTATACCTTATAAAATTATAACAAGTTAAATCAAGCACTTAATTAACTTTTCTGAATTCAAATCAAAGGTCTATCTATTAATTCAGATTGTTCATATCACTCGAGTCCAAGCCCAACCAACTAGGTCTTTCGACGTTAATGTCAAACCGGCCGGGGCCATATCAAATTCACATCCTTTACCATATCATCGCTCTATATGGATGGCCCCGGTCAACTTTAACCGGCGTCCAGATGGAAGTCCAATAATAAATAGCTGCTAAGAGTGATTCGTAAAGGAATATGAAAATTTTTCGATTTTTCTGTCAGGTCAAACAAATTGCAAAACTAAAAATTTCATCTGCAACCATATCTCACCAAAGTAATATTACTGCTACAACTATTTGAATCATGTAGCTTTTACTTTTACAAAAATGAGTGTATGGGGTGCCTCTTCTAAGCAGGATTAGCATCTGTATTGCCCTCCTTGCCAGCGTCACCCGTAGTCTCAACTTCTGCTGATGGCACCTTTTGTTGATTCTTTTCAGGCCCTGGACCAGCTGATACTTTTACCATCGATGGTCGCAGAAGCCTGTCGCCCAATTTGAACCCCTTGCGAAATTCTTGAAGTATGATACCTTCTTCAAATTCAGTTGACTCCTCTCGCATAATAGCTTCATGCAACTTCACAAGAAACAATGAAATAAAATTGTTAGGGACAAGTGAAACATTCGACAAACTAAAAACTGTAGAACATCTACCCCAGGCTTGGACACGCATCAACCAAAACTTAAATTCGTACTACATTGAGAGATACCAAAAGGTTTTTTTCAAGAACCTAGAGTTTCCATCACAAAATATTTCACCGTTTCCTTGTATTTTCAGTCGCTCAAGATTCTATTCTAGAGCATTGTTAGAAATATGTTCTTTTTAAAGTCTTTCACTTTTCCTAACTTCCCAACTTATATTTTCTTCATCTCGTATAGCTTTTGTATAATTCCACACTTTTCCCACACTTATCTAACTTGCATATAGACTTTACTGAGAGAGAGAAATACTGGGTTTAATCTAAGGTACGCTCTGTTCCCTTTTTTTAATTGATTAATATTATCGTTAATTACTTAGAGAAGTTATATCATGTTTAAAGTCAGCATACAATGTTTGTTTTATTTAAAAAATGTAGTTCTTCTGTTAACCAAAATGAATACAATTTTCCTTCTTTGAAGTTTAAAATAATGGAAAATGAGAGGGAAAAAAACTGAAAGTTAAAAACAAAAACACTTCTTCACACCTAAACAATCTTAATGGCATCTCCTGAGGATAGATTCAATTCAAACTATAAGAAGTCGTATTTCTTATATATGCTACTCACCTAGAAGTTCAAAGAATGTTGAGAAACTCACCAGAGGATCAAAAGGATGGCCAATTGTCTCAACTGGAACAACACCAAGTGAACCTAAAATCTCCACGAATTGCTTGTATATACTCTGATAGCTGTTGTTGATCTTCTCCTCACCTTCAGACTCAACTTTTATTTGTGCTTTAGCCCTCTCGAAATTGTCTAGAATAGGCAACAAATTCTCCACAAGCTCCCCTTGGGCATTTGAAACCAGTGAAAGGCGTTCCCTTTCTGTCCTCTTCCGGAAATTGTCAAAATCTGCACTAATCCTAAGGATTCGGTCCTTTTCAGTTGACAACTCTTCAGTCAAAGTAATCAATTTCCTTTCAATTTCTGATTTCTCATCTTCAACAGATTTCAGAAAGGCTTCTATCTCGGTAATTTTAGATTCATCATTACTTGCTAGAGCCTCACGGTATGTTTGAAGTGAAGCCATGATGACTGAAGAAGGTATTCTCCCACCATCATCAACCTCTTGTGTTTCCTCAGCATCAATGACCTCTTTGCTTCTGGTACTGTCTTCTGTACCATTGGGAACATCTGGTGAATCCTGCTTTGCAAATTATTAGCAAAATACCTCAGGCAAAGACCCATCTCTTACAGGCAACAGAAGAGGACAATTATTATATGAAAAGCCCTGATAAACTAAACCAGAACCAAAGTTCAATGATATAAACAACTAATCCAAAATATGCAATTCACAGAGGCACAAGTTACAAACTAACAAAGACCATAAACATCTTGTCTGCAACTGATATAGTGAATTTCTTAATAAAATCTTTGAACCACAAAGAAAAAGATAAAACAAAAGTGCAACAGTTATCTCAAAATATAAAGAGTAAAAGAAGAAGAATCAAAGTTTAAGAATAAAATTGTGTTCGGACTATCCCATCAACTTCAGAATCCAATGGAGGAAACAGAAGGGGAAAAGATCGTCTTACCAGTGGATAATGGGTTTCCCTACAGAATACAACATATGCTCAAGAATCTTTACATTTAGATACATAAAAACCCTCCAATCTGCCTTTGATTGCGAATTAAAACATATGATCATGACTGTGCATAGATTGCAGTTATTTCATCGAAAAAGCGACGATAAGCTCGTACAAAAAAACAAAAGGAGACAATAAGCCATGACATACGTGTCTAATCCTACCAGAACCAAATTTAGGCATGTAGAAGCTCTAGTAATACAATGGAATATCATTCTTATAGCACGGAATGTAAGGTTTCTAAGATACCAACAATTAGAAACATAAAGAACATTACATTTTCACCATAAACTTTCTAAGAACTCGAAGAACCTGAGACCCTAAAAAGAAGGAGAGAAAAAAAGAACCTTTAATCTACTTTCTAGATCAGCGAGAAAAAACTTTACATTTCCAAGTTAATCTCACGAGGAATTCTATCACTCCGCCTATACACCCTCGAATTAACAACATAATAAAAAGAAAATTACAGAACGAAAGCGGGTATTCTACTTAACAGGACTCAGGCGACGTATAGCTTTGAACTAGTTGGGGGAAAACCAAAACAGAGGAAATTCCAGTTCCAATCAATGGCTATTATCAAAACAGTTCAGTAACAAATCTCAGACACGAACAACACGTTAACCTCTCTCAGCTATATTGACACAAAATGGAAGCGAAAAACTAAAAAACCGAGTCCTCAATTTTCTCACAGCCCGAACTGAGCTCAACAGGACCACCAGCGACGGAACAAACATCAAATTCAAAACTCAACGGTGAAAGCCCTGTTCAAGGATGCTCCAAAATGCAAGAAAGTACCTCAATTTCTGGCTCTTGCACAGACTGGTCCGCCTCGGTGGTTTGGGCGAAAAGGACGAACCGGGGCGAAGGTTTAGCAGCGAACCGGAAGGAATTAGTGCGAGACAAACGAGTGCTCATAAATTTATGTCCCAGCCGGAGGGAATAGCTTCTCGATGATTCCAATGAAAGGTTTTTGTTCACAACGACTACACGCGGAGGCAGTGGCGGCCTCAACGGTGGCGTTTTGAGGATTGTCGCCATTTTTTAGAGAGAGAGAATCTACTAAGTATTCGAGGAACTACTGGAAGACCACCAAATGAGATTGGGGAGTGATTTCATGTGGACCGTTGGACGAAACGAAGTTTCTAGAGGTATCGGCCATGTTTTCATTGTTGGGTTGGATGATTTTGATAGACCCAAACCAAACCCTATCGCCTTCAGGTCTGTTCATTCTTTTTTTTCTTCGGATAATAAAATAGAAAACCAAAAACTCGTTTTTTCTTGACCTTGTTGGCTTCAAAAGATCTTTTATGGAAATCGTTAATGTAAAGATATTAAGTTATTAACCAAAGATAAATTATAGTTTTATAAAATTATTTAAATCATAGGAAAATTTCTTTGTTTTATTTAAATACATAATTAAATATTTAATAGAAAACCTAAATTTTGTTATTTTCTTTATATATAATTATTATTTTTACCAACATATGTTGTAGTCACAAATAAAAATTTTATGCATTTAAATACCTAATTAAATTGTTTATTTTTTTACAGTAAACATTTGTAAAATCCTCTTAAGGACTGTAAAGAATTTCATAGAATAAATTATATTGTAATCCTTGCTTTTTATATTTTAATTTTGCATTCCACTTTTTTACCATCTACGATGTGGTTGTATTGTCAATAATTAAGGATGTCCTTGATTACATTTTTTAATGGTTTTATGTTGTGGTTATGAAAGAGATAAACATAAGAAAGTAAAACATGTTTATTATTATTTTTTTTGTTTCAAAATTTATAAATTATAATAGGATTACGAAAACACAAATACCTGTTTTTGTCTGTTGTCTTAATAGATTTCTTTATCCAAAAATACAAATGCTCTTGTTTACAAAAATAGAAAAGAAGAGGTTTATTTTGTATTTTTCTCTTATTTTTGATATATTTCTTTTTCAACTCTCTGTTTTTACTATCTATTTATATCGTATCGGACGGGTCGAGTCAGAATTAACATCTTTATAGACTATGATTGTTACAAGTGACTTGTCTAAAATTAAGGATTTCTCGGATAAGTTCTCGACAATTTGCTATTACTTATCATGTTATACATAATTTTATTAAAATACATAAATAAAGTGATGAATTATTTAATTGTTGTGCTAAAAATAAATATCAAATTATAAAAAGTGTAAGTAAAGATTCACACGTGGAGTTTAATATAATTTAAGCACAATTTTAGAGTATGCTTCAAAAGCAAAATGAAATATTAATAAAATTTTAAATAAATTTATGTTTCTTTTGTAATTAATACCATTTTGATGCTTATAACACTATACATGACGAACATCTTTTATCATTTAATTAGAACTTGTTAACATAATATTAATATTTTATAAACTTATTATATAATATTGATGTGTAATTTAATTAAAATTTAATATTGACTTTTAATAATGTAATATAATAAAATAAAAAATTGCACGATGAAACTAAAAGAGTGTTTATTTTTTATTTTTATTATAGATCTCAATTAAATTGTTTTTGTAATTATATATAGTTGAATTAAATTGTTTTTGTAATTATTTTGCTATTCATGTTAAATCTACAGCTATTAATCAAAATACGGCTGGTAAATTAAATTTTAAGCTTTTGGCAAATAAGAAAAAACTTAACATATCCTTTAGTATCATTCAATAAACTTTGG
Organism: Erythroxylum panamense; assembly: GCA_027123425.1. Classification (NCBI taxonomy): domain Eukaryota; kingdom Viridiplantae; phylum Streptophyta; class Magnoliopsida; order Malpighiales; family Erythroxylaceae; genus Erythroxylum; species Erythroxylum panamense. The sequence continues at coordinate 11,254,832 of JAOTIZ010000002.1, read as the reverse complement.
ATTACTTGCATAACGTTTACTATGCAAATATAAAAAGAGGACATAAGATCATCGATCGATGTGATCTGTATAATATAGTATAGAGTAACTTTCTTATACATTCGTACATGCAAACTATATATAATTTGAAAGGCAACGTATAAATTAATTTGAAATTTATTTCTTGAAAAGTCAAACAGAAAAAAAGCAAATGCTTGGATTGGAATGAAAAATAAGAAAAGGACAGAGAAGCTAGGCACAGTGTACGTTTGTGGTCCAAAGCTGTCGATTTCAAAAGCTTTCGCTTTCCGGTTCGTTTAGCTACTGAATTCAACGATCCCAAACAAGCCCTTAACGTTCTTCCCTCCTCACGTTTCTTTTTTCTCTCGTGCTAATTATTCTCTTTTTCCCTTCTGTTAATTGGGAGAAGAAGAAGGGAAGAAATTACTCAGAGAGAGATAGAAGTTCAAATTGGTGTTTTAGGGTTTTGAATCTTTGAGAGAGGAAGATGGGGAGTAGAAGGGAAGAAGAGCGCAACGAGAAGATAATAAGAGGCCTCATGAAGCTCCCTCCAAATCGTCGATGTATTAACTGTAATAGCTTGGTAAACACACTCCCTCTGCTGTTACTCCTAGTGGATTGAATTTGACTGTTCCAGTTCATAACATCTTTGTGCTGTCAAGTTTTAACTCATGGCTTTAGTTGATTTGTTCACTCACTCGCTCACTCATTTAAGAGTTTAGGGCTTCTTTTTTGGGTACTCGGATCCGTCGTTTAGTTAGAATTGGGACCTGAAGAAAGGCGACTTGGCACATTTTCCAGTTTTTAAGCGTCGAGTTTTAGAATTTGATGTTACTGAAAAGGCTTTTTTGGGCTCGAGGAAATGTATGATTAGTGACTGATCTAGGGATATTTGTTTCTGCAGGGTCCGCAGTATGTTTGTACTAATTTCTGGACTTTCATTTGCATGACTTGCAGCGGCATACAGTGAGTATTCTTTTCTGATTTGTTCTGAAAAGTTTTGTTCCCTTTTTTCTGTTATTTTCCCCATTCTGTCATGTATCCTTGTACAGATAAGGATGGAATTAATGTTCAGACTAAAATAAAATGATTATGCTGATCTGAGTCAAAAATTTCACAAAAGATATCTCTTAAGCCATTTTAGACGTTTCTGTCTACACTTACACTATTGACTTTTCGAAGAAGCCTTTGAATTGGTGTGAGTAATTGAAAACTGGAGTAAGCAGCTGCAGTGACAAGATGTTTCTTCTGTAACTTCTGGAATTGGTTGCTGTTGTGGATTTGACTTCCTTAGTCCTTAATTCTTAATGTGGCTGTATCTCTTAGATTTGACTGCAAAAATGTCTTGCTTCTTTTAACTTGTTTTTGCTTGTCATGATGAATTCCTCTTGTTTTCTTGTTTTAACCTCCCAAACTGTTTTCCTACTCATAGTCGTGAGTTCACTCATCGCGTGAAGTCAGTGTCCATGTCTAAGTTTACATCCCAAGAAGTTGAAGCACTTCAAAACGGTGGTAATCAGGTAAAATATTACAAAAATTCTGTTAGTTTCTGAAAACCATAGAGCTATTACTTTTTTGCTTACGATATGCATTTTTATTACTTTTTTGCTTACGATATGCATTTTTATTTAGCGAGCTAGGGATATATATTTGAAGGGATGGGACTATCAAAGACAGAGATTGCCTGATAACAGGTACAGGAGAAGTGATTCTTTTTGCATTTTTCCGAGTTTTTACTGGCCAAACAAGAGACTTTTTATATTTTCCTCTTATGTTGCAGCATTGTTGAAAAAGTGAGAGAATTCATAAAGAATGTGTACATTGATAAGAGATATGCTGTTGCAAAGACCCTTGATATGCCCCCAAGTGATTCTCAGGTGATGTTACTATCAATTGTTAATTTCCATGAAGAATGTTTTTAAAGTTGATTGATTTTCTTATCTGAAAAATTGTGATTTAAAAGTGGTTGCAAGCTTGCCTTTTGTTTCTATTTAACTTGATATTTCTATTAGATCAATTTTATTTCAGCTTCTGTTGGTATCTATCGCTTTTTTGGGCACTGCTGAGTGCCACTGCATGGGACAGGTGTGAGCTTAGGATGGATGTAACCTGTCCCTTTGCCAGAACTTCTGAATTCACAAAAAACATCACATATTTGTGAACAGCATGAATCAATCATATTTTATTGATGGTTTACCTAGTTCCTTACCTAATTCTTCATTTTTTTGATTAATGGATGGTATTCTTTAACAATTTGATAGGGGCTTGGAGGTCATGCAGATGAGACAAGACGGGCAAGCTCCTACCATTCATATTCTCAAAGTCCTCCTTATGACTTCCAATATGAAGACCGGCGATATGGAAAACATGGCGCTGTGCTCACCCGTAAACCTGGTTCAGATCGAGGGGTTTATGTTCGAAATGTGTCTAGTTTTATTTCCAGTCCTAATCACTTAGGTGAAAGAGTGGTTGAGGACAGGTTTGCGAATGAGGGCTCTATTTCTAGAGTTTCAGACTACTCGGCTTCTAGTGGAGGTGATCCACTTAGATCTGGCCCAGAATCTCCAAACTTTCTGAAAGAAATTGGATTAAGCAGTCCGCCATATCACCCTTCTATGGATATTCTAGGTGATCATGTACAGCTTCAGACAGCAAACTTATTTTCAGAGGCAAACACTAAAAGAGATCAAGTTGGGATACCTCGCCCTCAGGTCAAACTTCTCATAAGCTTTTTATTGATGTGAACTGCTTTATAGAAGACATGACACCATAGAGTATTTGCTTGCATGAAACGTGTAGATTGCTTTACGGTTCTTTGGGATAGCTTGGTTTCCGTGTGAAATTGCTTAGTCCAACCTTACTTCACCAAGTCAGCATGAAACGAAACCTGGAGCTTCTGCCATGCATATGCTTCATTTTGGAACACTTACGTACTTCAATTTTTGCAAGCTCTGATGCATGAAATCTTGTTTCTTGTTGCTCCAGTTTCTTTTAGGCTTAATACATAAATATTGGGTGAACTGCTTGTTTCAAAGAGAAACAAAAAACAAAAAACAAAAAAACAAAAGAGATACAGATGGAGCAAGGATTGTGAATCCTCAGTGAGTACCTCTTAACAAGTGGCCTTGTTTTTAGTATTGTTTTCAGTGTTGCCAAATTTGGTGGCTAATCTTTATTAAGTCAGAATTCTTCTTGTTCTTACATTAGACGTACAATAGTTTAGATGGCTGTCAGATTTTTCTAAAGAAGTCTTGATGAACTTGATTCTCAAATTTTTTTGCCTGGATTTCAATGGGAAGGAGATCAATCCACACAGCATCTATAGTATCAATGAGGATTCTTCATCTGCAGTTGATATTAAAGCTATATAACCAAATCCAGTTTATTTTTAATCTGCGCTTAGTTTCTCCTCATTGGATTGCTGACTGGCATGATTCTCTGAATTCTCTATTGCCAATTTGAGCTCTTCCTCAGGGCAATTCTCTACTCGCATCCTAGTATATCCCCATTTCTTGATTTTTTTTGTTTTTTGCAACGGGAAAACTGTAAAAGAAGTCCTTTCATGTAATCCAAACTGGAAGGGCTTTATAAAACCACTTTTATCAAACTAGATGAGCAGTACAAGACATCTATTTGATCTTTAATGTGTGGATAGAATGTTTAAACTTGTAACTCTAGAGATTATCAATATGGATATTGATATCTTGATTTAGAGTCTCAAGCACAGCTTTGAACTTGTTGGCAGGAATTGATTTTTCACTTAATGTCATATTCCAGTTCTGCATTCTGATTATGAAAGACTTTGTTGCTTGTGAGGTTTGGTGGTAAATGCTTTGGTTTTGCATAGAATAGGTGAACACTTAACCCATGGATTGTGAAGTTGGAAAGCACGTGGAAAATTTGACAAGGTTGTGCAATCATTTGTCAGTGTTTGATGCACTTTCTCATACTCCCAAAATGAATGTCAGGTTGTTTCTGGTGGTAAATGTGATCTCATTGCAAGCATCTTTTACGGCTGGGAGGATCTTTTTGGAAAACTAAACGCTCTTTAGTTATTCTCTTGAAGTACACAACCCTCTGGCCTACTTTTCTTTGATGTCTAAAATAAATTATAGTGGTGATGCATAACAAATCTTGATTATAAACTTCACAAAAATTAATATTTGTACATGTTATTTTATCATGTTAATTTGGTATTCCTATCCATGGTATTCTTAAAATACCTTATTAACTCATAAAAAATTATTTCTTTGTTCAGAGAACAACATCTTTGGCGAGCTCATCATCTTTTGACAGTAACGCGACTTCTCTTAAATCAGATAATTCAGGTAGTTTAGCTGATGTTGTCCCAGGATCACTAGCTACAACTGCTCACTTGGAGAAGACGTTTACTTTTTCTCCCTCTTCTGCTTCAGCGAGTCATGGTAACTTGGACCTTTTTAGTGCACCAGTTGTTCCAAAATCAGACTCTTTTCCCACTCCAGCTATTGATTTGTTTCAAGTTCCAACCACATCTTTGACTCCAACAGTAGATCTGTTCAACATGCCACAGACGAATGTAGCTCCATCTATGAATTCGTCCCAAACATCCCAGATTCCACCATCTGCATCTTTAGATTTCTTTGATGGTAGTCCCCATCAACAGTCAGTTGCTACTTCACATGAAACATCATTGGAACAATTGGTCTCTACAAATCAAGGTTGGGCAACATTTGATAATACTTCTGCAGCTTCTAAAGCAGGGGCTGAAAATTGTAGATCTTCAGATGTAGCTTCCAGCTTAGGCTCTTCAATAAAGTTTGACCAAGTTTCATCGACAACTGCAAGTATGCAGTGGCCAGAATTTCAAAATTTTAGTTCTCAGAGTTTCTTATCTGGACCTAATCCATGGCCTGAAAATTTGAATAATGTTGGAGCTCCCAGTAATGCTTCTACCACTCAGGTTAGAAGTTCTAAGCTTGTCTTTTCTGAACCTTCTTTCACCCTTTTGGCATGCATGCAACATATGGATGCTATGTTGGTTTTATGGACTTAAGTTGCTTCATTTTATTGACGAAGATTTTACTTATAGGTGCAGATCTGGAATGCTTTTGGCGATTCAGTTTCACATCTTCCTGCTGATGGTATGAAACAAAGTAGTGGGCTGCATATTTCAGGATACAATCCTTTATTGACTGGTGATGAGTATTTGGGCTTAACAGTTTTAGAGGTTGGATTTATAGCAGTTCTTCATTATGCTTCTATTTTTCTCTAGGCTTGCATCTGATCTTTTTTATGTCCTTTTCTCGGCAGTCCACTGCTAACGATGAGGTTCTGGGGCCTGCTTTGAATGGAGTACCTGCTCCTAGCAAATCATTGGATGATGTATTGTGACCATAATTTACACCCTCAATTAATCCTTCAATTGTTTGAACCCTCCTCTCCTGATGATTGTATGACTAATGTTTTAGCCTCTTCAATAATCAGCTTACATCCTTGTTCTTTTGACAGGAGGAGACAAAATTACACACAACTGATCATAGATCGACTAACCCTTTTGATCTTCCATATGATTCTGAGCTAGAGCCAAGTGAAATGGTATGTTGCAGTTGTAGCTCTTACTGGATCGGCAGCTGATACCTTTTATCTCAATTGTTTGTGTGAGATAGTGTGAATCTTCTGTGGCTTGTGGCTTACTTGTAGCTTAGTCTAAAATAGCTCATATTGTGAATCTTCTGTGGCTCATAGCTTACTGTTGCTTAGTCTAAAATAGCTCCATTTCACTTTTTATCATGATCTACTGACCAAAATGGGCGAGACTTTCTCTTAGAATGCATCTACACTTCCATTGAGATTAATTTTGCACCATTATGAACCGGACTACACCGTTCCACTGTACCCAAGCATCTCTATGTGGAGCTGGAGGCATTTCATTCTTGTTTATTAGCTCATAAACACACGATTAGGTCAATATCAATATGTGATGATTCCAGTCCCTGACATTAACATGGCATTTCAACGGGAAAGACCTTTCTTTCAGTTTGGGAATTTATTCTGCACTTTTTTGCATATGCTGGTGTTGCACATGCATGGAAGGATGTTTTCAGTTCTATGCTTTTTCTTTTATGAGATTCTAGGTTATAGTATTGTTGGAAACTGATATTTTGGTTGCGGGAGAAATGGAGAAAGAAATTTTCATATTAAGGGTACGTGTGAACGGTGGCTTGCTTAGCTGGTTCTTGGCATCATTAATAAAGACAAATGCTGCCAAACTCACATCAAAAGAGAAGACTGGAAAATTATAAACTGAGCATGTTTTAGTAGCTACCAAGTTACTAGTATTGGAGAAAGAATTGTTATTTTAGTAACCTTTGCTTCTTCACCTATGGCTTCACTCGGTTTCAACTTTGTGAACTTTTGCAGTTCTTCGACATGAGCTCTTTGCAAAATGTCCTACCTACTTCCCATTTGCCTGCTACTCTACTTGGTGATGTTACACAACCATGGTTTCCTCAAGAAACGATGACATCTTATGCTCCAAGTATATCGCAAGGTACTTTCTCCTTGAATATTTTCTAGAGCCAAACCTGAAGTTCTGGGGACCTTGTTCTCACATAAAGCTTCTAGTTGAATGCTTAAGAAAAGCTGTTGAAATATTATCCTTCGATTTGATAATCTGCTCATCCCATCTTATTCTCGTAGGTGGTTTAGCGTATATAGCAGGCCAAGCACAGAATCCTCAGTTAGCGTAAGTTTTGAGGTGGTTAATTTCTTCTATTGTTGTTATTGTATTGGCATTCGATTTCACTTGATCTAAGGAGTTGCTTTTGAAAACAGGAGTGTTCAGACTCATGAACCTGTTGCTTCCATCGGAGGGAATCCATTTGCATAGGATTCAGCAATCAGAAATAGCTATATATCATTTGGGGTTTGTTGTAGAAATTTTCCCTGGAACTAATTGTTTCTAGTCATTTGGTGGGCTTAATCTTAACATTGTTACCATTACTGGTCTCACTGTTGCTTTTGGAATTTCTTATTCTGGTGGTTATTGTACTTGCATTCTTTGTGAAAAGAAAAGCTAGTTTCTACCAATTCACAAGGCCATACAACTGTAAGGCCTTACGGGCCTTGTATTTTATCTGGTACATGGAACAAATGTTGTGTATGTAATCTTCAGATGAAAACGCCGGATTGGCTGGTTTGCTGTTGTTTCATACGCTTAAATTTGATATTTTGCAGAATTGAGTTTTTCTTGTTATTTATCGTAGCGCTTCCTTACGCCCGGAAAAGCTCGGCAGATTGAAGATAAATAATGGAGCTTTTCTGAGCGTCTTAACATTTGTGTGTATATGTATTAATTTGACAATGATATAAGCTTTGGAATTGGATGTCCGCATTGGGATTTTCTTATCAATTGGAAAACCAATACGAAATGAAACCTAATGGAGCAGAGCAAACTTGCAGATAAAATGAGGGCAAAATTTTTATTTTCATTTTTAAACTTTAAATCACAAATTATCTCACTCAGCAAAAGAGCAAAAAGAGGAAAGAGAGACTTGGCGGAACAGCAATGCAGTAAGTGGCTCTTACGTACCAATTTTTCCCTGAGGGTGAGGCGTTGCGTTTCTTGACCGTAAATGTAATCAGCGACCACCGGTTCGACGTAATTCCTCATCGAAACCTAAACCCAAAACCTACCCATGGAGTCCAGCATTCTCGAGACCATCGGCACGGAGATAATCGGGGTGATGTCTCCGGTCTCAATCTGTATGCTTCTCGTTGTCCTCATCGTCTACTCCCTCTCTCCGTCCAATCCTTTCTCTTCCGCCGCGACCTCCTCCCCGCCGATCCAAACAGCTGCTAACCTCGTTTACCTCGAGAATCCCTCTGATTCTGCGACGCAGAAGCTCGAGGGAGCCCTGCTTAATGCGTTGGTCTTCGTTATCCTTATTGCTGTCGTCACTTTCGTTCTGGTGCTCCTGTATTACTATAACTGTACCAACTTCTTGAAGAATTATATGCGCTTCTCTGCCTTTTTCGTGCTAGGTAGTTTCGCCGTACTGTTGTTACCCTAATTTTGTGGTTACTGCCGGTTGATATGTTTATGGATTGGGAAGTATAAATTGCGGGAACACCATCTCTGACTGTCCTCTGCATCTGGCACACTCCTTTCTACCATTTGTTACTATTATCGTCTCTTCCCACATTTCTTCATGACTTGTATTTATTCTCCCAAGTTCACACCTGGTTGGCTACGTAGCAGAAACCACATGCTCATTCACTCAATTATATGTTTACTGTCTCTTGTCTTGCCCAGATTTGTGAATGTGGGTTTATCAATTTCGCATCATGGTCTAATTGCTGGGTTGACTACTCTTCTTCCTCTGCATCTGATGGTTTATGTTTTTGTCTAAACTTCGTGATGCTTTCTCTTTTGCTTATTTGTTTCCTTTTCCTTTCTAGGTTCAATGGGCGGCTCTATCTTTTTGTCGATAATTCAGCACTTTTCAATACCGATTGATTCGATTACCTGCTTCATCCTGCTGTTTAACTTTACAATTGTTGGTGTACTGTCTGTGTTTTCAAGTGCAATACCAATTGTTCTGAGGCAAGGATATATGGTTGCTTTGGGTGTATGTGTAGCCGCTTGGTTTACGAAGTTACCAGAATGGACTACATGGATTTTACTGGTTGCACTTGCCATTTATGATTTGGTCGCAGTTTTGGCACCTGGTGGTCCACTTAAATTGTTGGTGGAGTTAGCTCAAAGTCGTGATGAGGAGCTTCCAGCATTGGTATATGAGGCTCGCCCCGCAGTTTCTATAAATGGGGAGAGTCAGGTTCGAAGTTTTGAACTACTGGCTGGTGTGGCTATTCAAACTGGGTCATTGGAGATGCAAACAGCATCAGGGAGTGTTGTGGATGGAAGAGAAGGTGAAAATGAATCTAACACTGAATATTCTGGTATTGAGCTGAGGAATCTTGGAAATGTGGATGGTGTTTTGAATAGAGATGAAATAGAGAGGTCCCCTCTGGTGGAGATTTTGCGGGGGCGGTCATCTAATAGTGACTCATCAGAGTTCTCAACAGTAGTTGGGAACCGAGACTCTGAAATTGTGATGCATGAGGAAAGGTCTCCTCTTGTTGACATGCTCGATTTAGGGGATGAGAGCCAACAAATTAGGAGGGATGGCTCTGATATGGGTGCCAGTCGAGGTATTAAGCTTGGTCTCGGAGACTTTGTTTTCTACAGTGTTCTTGTGGGTAGGGCTGCCATGTATGACCTGATGACAGTATATGCTTGTTACCTTGCAATTATTTCCGGGCTTGGTTGCACCCTTATCTTGTTGTCAGTTTACCATCGGGCTTTACCAGCTCTCCCTATATCAATAACTTTGGGTGTTGTCTTTTATTTCTTAACTCGATTATTGATGGAACCTTTTATAGTTGGGACAGCAACAAATCTGATGATGTTTTGATCCTTAACTTGTTGCAAGAAATGAGAAGATAACTTTTGCACTGTTTAAGCGTAAATGTGTAGACATGTAGTCAGTGTTGCTCTCTCGTTTTCCTGTCCTTTGTACGAGTGTTCTTTAGATTCAGGAAATGACTAAATAGTACAGCAATGTCAACAAAAAGTTGCGAGTAGTTGAACCTAATTAGGCTGTCCTTTAGCGCTTTGCAGACCTAGGACCTTATTTTTTCCTAGTGAAGTGTGTCAATGAATGTTTTGTCATTGGCCTTGACCTAAATCAGATGTACAAAGGTTTAAGGGTTGGAGTTATATGTTTACTCATATATCACAGATTGGTAGCAATATAACTTAATTTCTTGTGGCGTTTTGTAGAACAACAATGTGTACTGTGCAAAATGTTATGAAAGATTTATTGAAAGCAGTGTTTTGGGCTCTTGCAGACATTTTTATATTAAGATTTGCCTTTCCATACGCATAATCAATTCCTTTTAAACCATGCTTAGAGTTGCCTTGTTACGGAACGGTACTATATAAGTTGGTTATTGTTGAAATCTGGACGTTGGCTTAGATTCTTTTTAGTTGCCCTTGTGTATTGGCAGGAGTAGCAGCATATGTTAATGTATACATATAGCTATATGTAGATTATTTAACACAAGGACATTGCCCTTGTTGGCTACTCTACTTTTTATTGAAAATGCTTTCCATGATATGTAGATATGGTTCAGTTGGTGGGATTTTCTGCAATTGCAATCTTTGCCATGTTTGGGTTACCAATTCTGCTAGCTTGCAACTCTTGTTAATTATCTGAATATTTTAAATCATGCCAACTTTGTCTTTCAAGTTTTCATCATTTCTGTGCAAGATTTGCTGGAACAGCAAAAGGAAGTGAATCTTCTTGCTATAGTTGTTTGCGTGTTTGCTATTGGTACTGAAAAATATGGTGTAGCGGGCATTCAATGTAAGCCAGATTACTGGTTTAATAAACATGTTGATCTTAGTAACTGGTTTGTCAAAAACTTTTGTACTTTGTTATATATCCAAAGTCCATTTTGGAGTAGGATATGCGTAAACACTTACCTGTGGAAAGAAAGAGTTATTTTTTGGTTCCATGTACAAAAATTTATTTCTCTTTGTTTAGAGACATTGTTTTTATGTAGTACTTGTTAGTCATACAAACTGTCATATATTGAATTGAATACAATCTTGTTCTATACTTTATGTGGCAAGTATTTAAGGATAATTGACAATAGGAGACTCCTTAACATCAATAAATAAATTTAAGGAGATATTAGTAGTTTTCTAAACTTAAAGAGCAACGTTAAAAAGGTTAAACCATATGAAAATTTTTAAAAAATTATATTTAAAATTTTATCAATAAAACAATTAATTTAAAATAATAACCCAAAATGCATTATTATATTTTCATAAAAGCATTATGCTCGAAGTTTAATTTTAATTTTGTCTATATATTTTAATTCAAAATTAATTATTTTCTAAACATGTATTTAGAATTTAGAGGATGTAATTTCTAAATTTAATTTATTAAATACACATTTAAAACCTAAACTAGATGTCAGATGCAATGTATAGAATTCCGTACCGTACCGGCCGGTACGTACCGTTCCGGCTCAAATCCGGTACCGGATTTGAAGTTTTGGTACCGGATTTAAATACCGGTTGGTACCGGCCGATTTCGGCTGTACCGGCCGGTATTCAAAATACCGGTCAAATACCGGTCAGTACCGGAAATTTTAAAAAATTTAGGGGTTTTTTTGC
>JAOTIZ010000002.1:11205101-11225554 GCA_027123425.1 Erythroxylum panamense | reverse complement strand
GTTTTCGCCGCATTGAGCTGGAGGTGGACTCGGTCGCCGCACACACCCTGCTTGCCTCCACTGCGCGCCGCATTCAGGCGACTAATCCTCTTGTCCTGGGCATCCACGAGTTACTCTCCTGCAATTGGTCTGTTGCACATCGACATGTCTACCGAGAGTGCAATAGATGCGCAGATTGGCTGGTCTCCCAGGCAGCCCACTCCACTGTAGGGGTTACTTTTTTTGCCACTACACCCTCCGGGTGTCACCACTTTCTCATTGAGGATCAGTCAGGGACCTCTGTCCCACGTATTGTTATGTAATTAGCTCCGGCTTTTCTTTTATACAAAAAAAAAAAACGTAATTTTGATATTTATATTAAAAAAAATATTTGGGCTCAGGTCAGGACTGCCTCGAACTTAGACCTACTGCATGAGGCGAGGTTTTCCTGAAAGCCTTAAATCAACCCGGTTCAACCCATTGCCATGGCTAGTTATAATACATTTAACAGAATGACATTTTAGCAGTGCCTATCTGGCATAAATTCGTGCTCATGAAAATCAGGCACATCCTAAATTGAAGAAAAACCTCAGAGGAGAAGCAATGTCAAGTAGTAATCTACCAGATGAGCTATGGAGGCAAATTCTGGAAATTGGAATCCGGAATTCCAAATTCACATACAAAGATCTCTGTTGCATCTCCATCTCCTGCAGGCGTCTCCGCCGCCTTTCCTCGGAGGACTCTCTCTGGTCCCATCTCCTCTCCTCCGACTTCGCCCAGCCTTTTACGGCATCAGCCAAATCCGCCTACAAAATCAGATACGAGAAGGAGAAAGGGAGGAAGTTGGCGGCTCACAGGAGGGCGGTGCTTAGAGCGGAGAGTCAGATCATGGAGCGCCAGAGGAGAACTGTAGAAATTCAGAATCTATTACGTCTTGAGACTCAAAAGATGAGAGCCTCCGCCAACGAATTGTCTAATTTACATAAGATCAGGTGATTATATTTAATCATAATAATACTAAGTAATTGTTTGCGACTGACCGACAGACTGACTATGAGATGATTTCTTTTGTGGTGTCGATATATATGATCAGGCAAGCTTCTGTGGCGTTGAATGTATGGCAACCCGAGGTAATTAGGGGCAGACAGAAGCAGATGGTAGAGCAATGTTCTGTTCCTGTTGAATCTCGACTTCATTCTCTTGAAATGGAACATAAACTTTGCAAGCACCAAATTTCGGGATTCAAGAAGGCCTATGTAAGTCTTTTACAAAGTCTGTTTCTTTATTACTATTGGTGGAAGATTGTACTCATATATCTTCCCAGAGAGATGAGATTCAAAGGCTTGAGACAGCAAAGCAAGAATTGGCATCCTTGAAGTATCATCCTTTACGAGATTATAAAAGCGCTGACATATGCGAAGGCGGTGAATGTAACAAGAGGAGGAAGAAGCTAAAATTTTGCATTAATGGTAAGCCTCTGCTTCCAATTTTTGAACTTCATCTTATCCATAATCAACTGCATGTGATAAATATTGTGTTATTCAGTGACATTGGTAACGGGTGCATTGCCTTTTGATCCAATTCATGAATTTCTTTTCTTTTATTCAAATTTCAAACTCATAACCATTTATTGTCCTCACATTGTCTTTTTGCACCACTGCGATGTTAATTGCCTATACAGCTCCTGACCCAGATGGTAATCATCACGAGTCTAGCATACGAGAATCAATAGCTGAGTAGCTGATATTGCCAATCCAAGTCTCTAGTTACCCTTGAAACCTCCTTGAGGGAGTTATTATACTTATTCTGCTTGCATGATGAACACGTGGTTTACTCAAGAAGGAAGTGAATCCAGAATCAACGTCCATGCGACAATAAGGTGAATCTTATTTCAGGAAACTAGTTTGGTCAGAGAATCTGCATGTGTGTTGTACGATATTGTTGTTGTTTATAATAGGGTTGTGTGTTAGTTCATTGTTTAATTGTCCACAAGAAAGGTGTATATTGGTCTTAAAAGGTCAGGTCATCAATATTTCAGAATTAAAGGAATGAACTCACGGTTGATAATCAAGTAATCCGGCAATAACTCTGTTCAGCACGCATCACGCTGTTTATCCATCCATAGAATTTTCTTTCTCATCCAGCTGTTGTCTTCCTTTTGATACTCCTACTTCTACTACAAGAACTTTGCAGGAGTCAATTAGCAATCTCGTGTCGTAGCCACAATCACATCCAATGAAGCCTCACATTCGATTAGGAGAATATATGGGTTGGATTGGCAATTTACTTGTAGCTTGGATGTCACACCTATTTCACAAGAATGTTGTTAAAGACTTGGTTGTAATTTGTAATAGAGAAGAAACTGCGACCTTAAATTTACCGAAGGCTAGCAAATATAATACATGAAATTAATATCTTAACTTGTATCAGATATTATTTGTTTCGTAATTATACTGTGGTGTTTGATAGCGTGGAATGAGTCATGCGATGCATCATAATTGCTTCATACCGTTACTAATTTAGCCAACGTAATTTTCATTTTGTTTATGAATTCTACCCTTTTATTTCCCATATTATTCCTTAGTCTAAACGTTCTCCTCTTTTGTTGTCTGTCGTTGTTCCTTGCTCTGTATCTGCTTCAACTTTCTGTAGAGAAAAAAATCACATTAAATAAAGAGTTTCCCAAAGAAATCAGGTGTTAACATCTTTTCTTCCATAACATGAATCTGAATCCAGAAGATGTATCTCATCATAGAGTCAATTGTATTGTTACTGTTAATAATAAGCAAACTTTTGTCCGTTCCTTTGCTAGTGCTTTCCCTTCTCAATGCATGATGATCTAGTTTATTGAAGGCAAAGCTAGAAAAAAGAACTTGCTTCCATTAAAAATGAAAAAAAGGGCTTAAAATAAAGGTTTTAAATAGAGAAGATGCATCTGTTTTGTATTTAAAGTGGATGCTAATCATTTAGAATATACGACTCATTTTAACCTGAAAAAAATGTTGGATGAGATTGGATATTGACATAATTTAATGGGTCTCTACCCAAAATATGATTTGTTTAGGAATAGTCTTTTCTCTTTACCTATAACCTTGTATCAATTCTGTTCCATACGATTTCATTCATATATTTCTTTGGATTCTACATATTTGTGTGGATAGGATTGCATGGAATATGATTGGTACATGATTATAGGTACAAAAGATTTGATCTCATATGAGCTGCATACTTCAGTCATGCAATAATCAGCTTAATTAAGTGGAGAAATATTAAAGGCATCGGCTTAAAGTTGAATGAGGTTGGATATGGAATGTAATGAGACTTGTACATTGTATGAATGATAAAGAGAGGCACGTAACTTACTAAAATTAAGTTTTAAGTGATTGTTCAAGTTGTGTGAAAATTGAAAAGTAAATGATAATTATATATTTCTTTATCTTAATACTAAGTACCTGTTTAGTTGATAAACACTTTTTTTCATCGCAATTTTTTTTTAAAAAAAGTGTTTGACTATAAAATGAAAAAAATATTTTTTTAGTAGATATAGTATTTTCGGCAATCAAAATATAATTTTTTTAAAAAGTTCAATTTTGAAACTTTTCAAAAAAGTACTTAAAGGTAAATTTTTAGATAAATTAATGAGCATATTTTTAGTCCTTTTTGTCCTTATATTTTACACATAACTTTTATAATATTCATAAATTGATCTTCAAGTTTATCTTGAAATTTATATAATATTATTCGACTTTTTATACGTTTTAATAATTATTTTTTATATTAGTTTTACTTAATTATAATTCATATTAAAGATTTGGTTAGATATATTCTCATCTATGTTTCATATAGTTTAAAATTATATAATAATTGATATATTGTGCTTTACATATTGTTTAATATACTTTAAATAATATTTATATGCATAAATATTTTTATTATAAAATAAAATATATTTAAAATTAATAAAAATATCTTTTATTTTTACGTTGTCAAACAGTCTGTTGTATGAATTTTTTTTTAAAAATATTTTTTTAATTAACAATCAAACAATTAACGGATGTCTTAAAAAATCTCTTCTAAAAAATTTCTACTAATAAAAATTTAACTAACAAAAATTCTACGAATATGAGGCGATCTGATCATGTACTAAGAGCAAACGTTTTGAGTTCCGATTTGGACTGGCCCTTGGAGAGAGGAGATCCGACCCAATTCTGCTGCTACGGACTATGTAAGTTGAAACGAAAAGCCGTACTGGGTGTGATCTGACCAAGTCCGCACTGCCGATGAATGTAATTAACATACAGCAACTATTTCGGCTGCTATATATTGCTTGCAGTATGAAGTTGACCCAATCAGCAGATATTATTTCATGTGAGATTTCCTTGGAAGAGGTGAGTCTAACAGTGCCTGATTTGATGTGTGCCTTTCCTGACTATCTCTGTTGTTTGATTGTTAGTTCATCGGGTTTGGGTTATGGTTTCTTAGGCGTCTAGTGGGTGGTGCTTCGTGGCCCTCTTCTCATTGTAACAAGTGTGACGTAGTTGTCCATGCTTTTTGCTTTAGATTACGTAATAACTCGGAATAGTCACACTAATGTCTTCTCAACAGGCATTCAGCTGAGAATCCAGTACAAGCCATTTTAATTCGTAAGTGGGCTTTTACATTTTTATTTCTTAGTAGACTTTAACTTGTTAGAGATTGTTCCAAAACATCGTATATTAATTGAAGTGAGTCATATCTTATTTAACACTAATTAAAGAAGATCCTTCTCAAATTAGTGATAAAAAATTGAGTTTAATTAGTATCATTAAGGGTTACTCCTTTTTTTAATTTTTAGTAGTATTTATATTTATCGATAGCCACGTGGACATCGAAGTACTTAATCATTGACCACCTTGTATGGCATTTATGAATAAGGGGGACACCCGTAGAAAAATACATTGACAGGGAACTAGTGCCCACAAGGTGCCAATGTTATGCAATTGATGCTCTAAATTATCTGCAAATAAGAGCTTTAACACGCCACAGGAGAGCAATCAAATCCCCAATCAAAAATTGTAAAGAGCGTAACTAATCAAAAATGAATATATGTTATAATTTATAAATTTTAGTTTAATTAATTTTATTATATAAGTAATTTTAAATATATAATTTATAAAAATATTGTATATATTTAAATTATTATTCAACTAGACTTCATTAATATGAAATTAAATAAAAAATTTCAAATTTTACTAATGCTTGATTTTTGTATCTCCCGTAGTAAAACAGAGAACCGGACGTGAGAAGTAGGGAAGGAGTAAGATGAAGGTGATCTGTGTGCAAGTGTCATGGAACCGAGCTTTCCGTGATGAGAACTACAAGTGACTGAGTGAGAAGAGCCAGAAATAGCACATCCCAACAGGAGATTTATCGAGTTCCCTTCTGACTTTGAAGTCTCTGTTTATGATAAAGTTAATAAAGGGCATGGGTGACTCAGCTTGGTACATTATATTGTGTCAAAAGAAAGTTGCTTGCTTCCCTCCCTCTTCAAAGAGTAACCCATGTCTATAAATACACTCACATGGTTTTGCCACTTATTTGAAAGGTCCACTTTGCAGGAGAAGCTGCTTAGCACTGTGAGTGATCAGTTTGAGAAAAGAGAAAGAGACTGAGAGAGTCGAAGGAAGGAGAAAGTAAACCATGGGAAGACCTCCTTGCTGTGATAAAGTTGGCGTCAAGAAAGGTCCTTGGACACCTGAGGAGGACATCATCCTAGTCTCTTACATCCAAGAACATGGTCCTGGAAATTGGAGATCGGTTCCTACAAACACTGGTAAATTCTGTAGAGATCGCATCTGATTTACCACTTCTTCTTGTTTTTTTTTTGTGATTTGAAGCTTACAGAATTTACAGAATTCTGTATTCATGATACTTGTTCTGCTCTATCTGGCGTTCTTTATTTTTAGTTTTCCGTTTGGATCATCTTCAAGTTATGGGGATGAAATAGAGTACTGACAGATGTTTATGTTTGTGCTTGGAAAAGGGTTGTTAAGGTGTAGCAAAAGCTGCAGGCTTAGATGGACTAATTATCTCAGACCAGGAATTAAGCGAGGAAACTTCACACCTCATGAAGAAGGGATGATTATTCACTTGCAGGCTTTATTGGGTAACAAGTAATCCTCAAACTTCATCTATATCCTCTATTCACCTTCTGAATGCTAGTTACCAATTTTGATTCAGTTCTGTGTCACTCAGACATGAAAAGATCTTTTTCTCTTCAAACTTCATCTTTCGCAAGTAAGGATTTCATACCTGATTTTGCAAGTGTTTTTGCATTGGACAGATGGGCAGCTATAGCTTCATATCTTCCACAAAGAACAGACAACGATATAAAGAACTATTGGAACACCCACCTAAAGAAGAAGCTAAAGAAGTTCCAATCAGCTATGGACTCAACTGCACAAGACTCAACGACCAGTCAGTTCATACCAAAGAGCTTCAGTGATAGAAAGAGCCTAGATTTCGCCACAGAATCCTCAAACCTCAGGCTTAGCCAGACTTCCACAACCTATGCATCAAGCACTGAAAACATATCTCGTCTTCTTGAAGGTTGGATGAGAACGTCCCCAAAGCCTAGTAACACCATTTTACTCAAAGAAAAATTGGATCAGGACAATGATAGACTGGAAAACAATGATCGCAGAATTTGCAGTTCATCTGTTCCAACATCTCTTCACTGTTACAGGCCAAAAGTTGAGGAGGAAGGTGGTGATTTAATGTCTCATGAAGATTACGAATCCATCTTGCCATTTGAGAACCTGAACAATGTTGTGTGGGACAAGTCGAACAGTGATTCTACTACTGTTACTATCACAAAGGACTGTCAAAATTCAGGAAGTGACGAGGACCATTCTACAATATTGACAGAGAAGAAGCAGAAGTCTGAGAACACTCCTCCATTATCATTTCTTGAGAAGTGGCTCTTGGATGAAAATAGTACTGGCCAAGTGGAAGAAATCATGGAACTGTCCCCTATATTCTGAATATGCCCTCGTCTCTCATTTACTTTTGCTTGTGGGAGCTTCAAATCAAAGAAGAAAGTTTGCAGAAAGGAAAAGAGAGAGAGAGAAAAAAGAAACAAAAAAGCAAAAGAAATTAAAAGGCAGTAGATTCTGTTCCGTCGAGCTTAGAATCTTTTAGCTATGGAGTTCTCAGAAGTTGGGATCTCTTCAGAAAATGTAATTAACTTTTGTATCTTAATTCGTACGAATTTCCATTGCAATAAGGTAAGAATTAGTTATAATTTCATTTCAAAGGAAGGACCTGGTGATTCATAATTCCTCAGGATCCATTTACAGTGAATTTGTGGATGACATTCAAGTCAATAATGTTGATATAAGTGGAAGAGGAGAGAAGAATCTAATAACCCAAGTACCACGCGAAAGAAAAGGAAGAGATGAGTCCATCCTGTATTAAATTGGAGACCCCTTGATAGGTCTACATCATTTGTTAACTCTACCTTTACATCTCTGGAGTGGATGCATAACTGTGAGCGTATGAAAGACACACATAAATGCAGATTATGCAACCTTAGGCACACATATATTTATCTATCACCAATTCAGAAATTGCTATAACCAAACCCCCTTGTCTCTTCTTCAAATACAACCACGACATAAGAAAAATGGATACAGCCTGAGTAGTCCTTGCAAAGGTTTAGAATTTTAGAAGCAAAGAAGTCTCTACTTTTGTCACCTAGATTTAATATCATCTGCAAAACTAACTATCCATTATTCTTTCCTGTAACTGGGTGATTACTTGAAGAAGAGAAAGTAGGGCTTTGATACAAAGTAAAAGTTGGATCAGGAGAGGAATAATAATAGCCATGTAAGTGAAGAAAATGAGAAAGTGTCACGAAAGTCTTGTATACAAATGAGGAAAAAAGGGTACCTCTAGAGTCTCTCTTTTTAGCAAACTACTAAGCGAGAGAGAGGGAAACATGTGATCATCTTCATGAGCTTTCGGTGGAGACAAGGTAGATATGTATTGTTGGGGATGCTCTTGATCATCTCATGTCATCCATCATCCACCATGCAAAGCTTTGCTTGTATCTTCTCTACTTAATTCACACCTATAATCGGTAAAAACACTCAACATCAACACCCAGAAAAAGAGCAAGACAAGGACGGAAGAGATAAAATGGAATTTCGTACATGGTTTGATATTGAATTTCTAATCTCCAAATTGATTATACAGTTTACTCATTGGTTAATAGATAGCAGACAAACTCATTTCTATCATTAATGTTATGTATATAGTACATAAAGTTATCTCACATACGTAGACTTGTCTTTATATTTTTACAATGAGACTGGTATTAAGCTATTATTAATGTTATACGTAGACTTCTGATCTTAAATATCACTATTACAATGCAATTTATACAGTACTTTATTAGAGACAGGATTTTAAATTTTGATTTGACATCTAAATTTTGTGACATGTCAAGATTTTAATTAATAAAACTGAGTAGGCTTGGAAAAGAGAAATAAATGAGATTTAGATTTTTATACATAAAACTAAAATAGAAAATGACGATTTAAAAAATATTAATAAGAAGTTTAGAATCTTAGTAGAGAAATAAGGAGAGCCCCGACGTCCATATATGTGATGCCGATAGAAAAATGATAATAATGGCTATTAGGCTTCATTTTAAGCCAGCCATTTGTGGACCATCCCCCACAGAAAGGTTATAAATTGTTTCATTTCTCTTTTATTTCTCTGCTGATTCACGAGATGAGATTAAGAAAAACTCAGTTAGTCCTTTGCAATTGCTTTTGAGTTGTGTTTTGATTCTGTTACAAGAACCTGAAAAATATTAAAGATAGACACCAGATTGATCTCGTGATGTAGCAGAAAAAAACATTAAACTTCATACATAATGGGTTAGTTTAATTGACAGGATGATGAACACCTGTCTTTATTAATTAAGGTTTCACTTGTTCAATCTCATTGGAGAACAGCCCGTTTGTAAATATATACTTTAAGAAAGCTGAACAAAACTGCTGTCTGGCCAAAATTTTCTCAAGCGCTCACGCTTTCTGACGTTTCAAAGTTGACCTGAGAGAAGAATAATATCAACTCATATGAAAACAATTGTCATACAATAAAACGTAACTCTTTTGTACATGCATAAAAGCATGTCATGTGAATTCAACTCAAAAAGTGAAAGGAAAAGTGGCCGGAAAATAAATGAAAGTAAGGAAGTGCTGGACTCATTAATTTGGAAGAAGGATGCCTCAAGAGAAAAGAAACTTGGTGCAATTCATGCGATGACCTTTTTAGCTAATTTTAGAATGCCCCATGAAGCTTTTTCCGACTCTCATTCATTTCACACCTTAGCATTTCTCATGTAAAGCAACTCAACGGCTTGGAGAAAATGTCACACCATTACTTATATATTATTCACCATTTGATTACTGTGCTTGTTCTGTATATTCATCAGCAAAGAACACCGTTACATGAATGAACGTGAGGCACTCGACTATTACCAATATATCACTTCAATCAGCCCAGGAAGCTACAATAAAAGCTAATAAATGATGCGAAGTAAGAATTTACCAAGACTATATAGGGTTAGTTTTATGATTCAACGTAATTCCTTAATCCTTTTGTTCTGTCGGTGAATCTAGTCTTTCTTGCACATGCAAACTGGTGTCATAGAAGGTGGTCTCAAGTCAACATTAAATTGGAGATTGACATTTCTTTCTAGGAAAATACCCTTTTCAAGTATTCTACAGGTTGATGATTGTATTTAATTAATTAAAACCCCTTAGTAATTAATATAGCTCTTATGAAACTCATCACATCACTTTCTAGCTAGCATTATTATCTTATCTACCTAACATAGAACGGTTGGCATGAAAGGCGAGCGGCAGCACCTCCTAGTTTTATGGTCGTCATGAATAAATAAAAAAAGCAACAATTATCTTTTAATAAAAATAAAAAAAACTTTGGGACATGTTTAGTTAATGATTTTGGGACCACACTATATGTATGCCCTACAAGCTAACAAGACAACCGGGTTACACACATTTAATTTGACGAGAACAGGCTAGAGTATGACTTAAATTGGCTTAAGAAAAAATAAATAAAACATAAGTTAATACTGCAAGAGAAATGAAAATTAGCTGAAAGATGAGCGGTGGCCGGTGTAGTAATTGAAGTTCTCTCCACTCATCAAAAAGCTTAAATATCGCCTTCTTTCTTTATATAAAAATGTAGAAAATGAAAACAAAACCGGATATGGTCTAGGAGTAAGCTTTAGTCATTGCCCAGTTACTATCTGATCCCACTGCTTTTAATTCAATTTAAGTCGTACCATGACGTTCAGATTTGTGTGACTATTCTTATCTGTTAACTCCAATTAGTTTGAATCGTAAAAGAGCGGAGAGGGTTTAGGGCATATAGAGAATGATCGTAGGTCTACGCTTCTTTATAGAACGTTCATTTGCTATAAAGACTTTGGCAAGTGCTTTAGTATAAATATTTACAACTTAATCTTCATCTCTACTTTCTACAACTCGATGTCTTAAGTTACCATCTTTTCGAACAAAATAGAAATGAATTTCAATATATTTTGAACATGCATGAAATACTAGATTTTTTGCAAGTTTTGTTGCATTTTCATTATCACAATAAATGGAATTGAGTAATTAAGAGTAGAAACAATTTATTGAATAAGACTTTTAAGCCAGTTACGTCACTAAGTGGCCATAATAGCTAATACATATGCCGCCTCACAATTTGAAAGAGCTAAACTAGATTGTTTCTTGCTACATCAAGATATTGTAGTTATCCCTATAGAAAAATAATAATTTGTTGTGGAGGGTCTGGCTTTCAAATCACCAGCCCAATTTGCATATATAAAACTACTCAAAAGGGAAAAGCATTCCATGCGTGTATATCAATCCATAACTTAAGGTTTCTTTTACTTAGTACATGATCCTCTTTGTTGTAGTCAGATGACCCTCATATGGTCTGTACATAAATTGAGAATACTACAAGAAAAATATATTTTAGTGACAGAAATTACTGACAGGAAATAAAGATTTTTCGTTGGGAAGCAAATTTGGTTACAAAAATTACTGACAAAAAGAGTTTTTGGAGAAACGGCCATAGTTAAACTTTAGCGACAAATATAAGGAATCTGTCGCAAATTGAGCGACGGAAATTTGTACATTAGTCGGTAAATTTAGAGACGAAATTTTGTATTTTCATCAGTAAATTTAGGTAAATCTATCGACGAAGTTAGAATATTTCGTTGCTAAGTTGCCGATGGAATCATAATATTCTGTTGATGAATTCATCGACAGCAAGTTGTAGGTCCGTCGCTAAATTTACTGACGGATATATAACATTTCAACAATAAATTTGCCGATAGAAAATATTATCCGTCGCTAAATTTTTACCGTCGGAATATATGATCCCATTGGCAACTTAGCAATGTACCGACAGAATATATCACTTCGTCGCTGATTAGAGACGAAATATTGTATTTCTGTCGAGAAATTTAACTATGATAAATTTCATCTTCCATTTCTCACTTCCTATCCGAATTTTCTGTTGATAATCTTATTTTTTTTTGTACATTTAATTTATGTAAATAATATAAAATTGATTAATAAATATAAAGTAAACATTATCCTAAATGGTATTATAAAAAAATTTATACAAATACGTATTTTGAAAATAACTGTAAATTAAGAGTTTATACAAAAACTTAAGAGTAACAAACCATCAAATACATTCACTTATCTTGAAGCTATGCAGATGGTGAAGGCGGATGTTTTGACTACTACGATAAGGTCCTGTCCCTACCCTTCACTCATCCACCTCATTACAGAGCTGAGTTATGCACTCCATCAGCCTCTCTACTGTGCTCTCAAGCTGAAGGACTCTCTCATTTGATGCAAAACGCATACTAGATCTTGTTGTAGTAGATGTGAAGTATTGTCAATAACATGTGTTTACAAATCAACCTGAGTCGAAAATCCTTCCACGATCGTCCTTATCATCCACTGCATCAAAATATGCCTGACTCTCATCAACAGTTTTGGATGCTTTCTTGTATTTGGTCATATCATTAAAATTTTTATGTTAATAGGTGGTATTTTTAAGAATTAATATTAAAATATAGATTTTACATATCTAAAGTTGTCTATATCGGATATTGACGAAGATTACACCATCATACTTCTTAATATGAATGTGCAAAAAGAGATGACATGGTGTAGGCTTCCTACCTATAGACTTTTCTTATATCAGAATAAATTGTTGCAAGTTAACTATAATTTACAAAAATTTCGACGAAATTTTCTCTATTTTTATGATATTTACCTCTTGTTAGACAAAAAAATTTGACCCAACAACACAACCATTAATGGCACATTATAATATTATTATTCTCTATAATGCACCTATATTTTTATTTTAAACTTCATATATCAAATTACATTGAGATCAAATTACATACATTAAAGTACAAAAATCAAAATATACGTGTAAAGTTTTGATACTTACAAGTTAAAGAGCATGCTCCTGGTGGGTTAAAGATCCTCTAGTGTGTACGGGTAGACTCTCTCCATTCGGCTCTCTACGTCTATTAGCAGAATTACACTCTGAAATGGATGTTGCCTATGGTGATGCTCAATATTGCTACCAACGACTCCATATTTCTTCAAATATATATGGTGGTCATACGCTATTCTTGTGTATCGAAGTAAGAAAGTCTCTATAATATGTATGAGCTAGCCTCTTCCATACATTATAAATTATAGCATTAAATTTGAATCCAAAAAAAAATTTTGAAAAAAAAAGAAAAGCATACTATAATTACTTATAAACGACAATATTTATGTAATTAATGTATACATTTAGATAAAATAAAAAAGATTAAAGAATATAGTTTGTGTATCTCAAACTCCTGATAATAAAAAATCATTTGTCGCTTGAAAGACATTCTTTCATATATAACCCTCAAGATCTGTCATCTCCTTAAACTTGGATCAGATATTTCTTGAGCACGTTCCATATGAAAGAAACCTAATATATAAGTTATTTTAGATCATTTTCAAATTTTAAATCTATAATTTTAGTATAAACCAATGGTATTATCATGTATTACGAAATTTTTAGAAATTTACTTAAAAATTGTTGACAATTGTGAAGTAAGTTCTTTCATCAATTCCCTTAGCTCCAGGTTGGAGGTTGCCTCCTTCATCTACAACGTTTACCCTTGATATCTCTATCAGTATAAGGATGGTGGATGGTGTAGAGTTGGTGGCCAATGCAGCAGGACTGCTAGATGGTATAGCAGTAGGTACAAAAGGTGAGTCCTCATCTGGAAGTGCAGTAGTTGGACGTACAGTAATTGATTCTGTAGCATTTACAGAAAGTGATGCTTCACTTGAAAATGCACTAGCTCTTTTAATCGTGGTAACCTAAACCTTAGCTGCATCATATCTTGTTTTCTCTTTGGTGGCATATTTTTAATATGAAATTCACACTTTGTTGAATTTTCCAATAAAACAATATAAATTCAATATATAACAATATATTGTTGATGTAGTAATAGATTTATTCATATACTATTTTATTATAAACACAAATTAATCACTATTAGAACTTAATTGTAAATAAAAATCATCATCATCTTCCTTTTCCAAAGAATTTGAATCAAACTCAAGCTCCTCTTCAAATCTCTTGCTCTCCTCATCCTCTTTAGATGAAATTTCAACAAATTCATTATTTGGATTGTTCAAATGTTCATTCTTGTCATATGCTATACATGTATTTATTTCATAAACATCTTCCTGAAACGCTTCACTTTCAATTCTTTTATTTTTCTCATTTTCCATGTAATTCAAAAACACCTCTAAGTTTTACTTTGTAAATCGCCAACTAATCTGACTTATCTTGTCGTAAGCTGAAAAAGTGACATAATACATGTAGATCACTTGCATCACTAACACGAAAAGTTCAAATTGTCTAAATCTCCTTTGTTGGTTGATTTCAACTAGATTGTATCGACTGTACACTTTTGTTCCAACATTAGGAGTTGGATCAAGCCATTCACACTTAAATATCACACTCCGTTTTATGGACAATACAGGGTACTCAATTTTAAGTATCTCAATAATTTTACCATAGTAATCCATCAATTCTCCCTATATGCAAACCCTACTATTTACTGTTGCCATTCTATGATCATGATATTCTGTATGAAATTTGTATCCATTAATAAAATACAATGGATATGATTTAACAGTTTGCAAAGGTCCTTTTATAATATCACATATGAACTTGTTCTCTATTGGATTTTCTGAGGCCTACACAAAAAATCATATTAAATAGTATAATGTCATCTAATCACTTTGATATGATAATTCAACCATTTCAATTATTACAAGTGAAAGCTTACATATTTCTCGAACCATCGAAGAAAGTGTCTTTTAACTTCTTTATTGATATCAACCTGTGTTGTTTCAGGAATTAGCTCACATAATCAATCCTCGTATATTCTAAAAGCATTATTATGTATTTTAGTTGTGAACAATAGTAACTTCGAAAACTCAAATAGTCTATTTCAAAATCAACTTAAACTTACTACACAAAAGGTTGAACCTCTTGATAACTCAATAAAATGTAACCACAAGCAACCTCTATTTCTTATATTGTTAACATTTTTCTTGTTGAACGTCCATATGTTTGTCCTGGATATATGAAAATGGATAAGTTACTATCAATATAATTCGTTTCTCTCTTATCGTCATTACGAGAAATTTTTCTTTCTCTTATATGCACGTGTGTCTCAAAATAATATGAACAAAATATACTTACTTCCTCCATTAAATAAGCATTACATATTGAACCTTTAACTCTAGCCTTGCTTTTGAAGTTTTTCTTCAAGTGACGCAAATACGTATATTACAAATAGGGTTATTACAATTATGTGATTAAAAAATGTTATAAGTTTTATTTAAATATTAACTATAATTACCTCTTAAGCGGATATATCCATCGATATTAAACTGGACTAGCAAGTTTAGCCTCGTGTGCTAAATGTACTAGTAGATGCTCTATATAGCCAAAAAAAAGTTTGGAGGGAAAATCCCTTATAATTTGCACAAGATAACCACAATTTCCCTTTCTAGTTTTTCTATTTTAGCCAACTTTATTTCAGATGATGTTAAAGCTTTTAAAAAACAAACTTAATTTTGTTATAGCTTCCCAAACCTTATTCGATAGCAACTCTTGAAATGAAATTGGAATTAGCCTTGTATAAAAACATGATAATCATGACTTTCATCCTAAATAATTTGTACTTCCTCTTGTCCACACATCTTGTCAAGTTCGAAACATAACCATTGGGAAATTTTATACTTTTCAACCATTCACACAAAATTTTCTTTTGTTTTTTGTCTAAAGCGTAACATGCTTTTGAATATTTACCAGTTTGAAGATCTTTATTTAACTCATTCCTTCTACCAAAAAATGTCAAATCAGCTAGTGATTTTACATTGTCCATTGTCCATTGTCCTCCCTTCAATATTCATTATAGTGTTGAACAAATTGTTAAAAATATTTTTTCAATATACGTCACATTTAAATTATGATGTATCAAATTACTTTTTCAATATGACAAATTCCAAATATGCTTCATTTTCTCCCACTAAAGTTTTTACTAATGCTTCTATTAACTTCTTCAGCTTCAAGTTCTATAACTTTCAACAACCTTAATTCATCAATCTCCTACAATATCTCTTCACCAGCTTTGTAACGGGGAGGAGGTGTTTGTACCATCCTATTCTTAATGAAATTTTGTTTATTACGTCTAAATAGATGATCTAGAGGAAGAAATTTTTTGCGGTTGTCAAACCAAGATATTTTGATCCTGTTATAAAGATAAAACGTATCAAAATTATTGTTATAGTAAAGACAAGCCAATTTCTTGCTGTGCTCCATCTAGACAACTTAGCATCGAGAGGGAAATCACTAATAGTCCACATCAAAGCTGCTCTTAACAAAAAATCTTGCCTAAGAGACACATCATATGTCTCCACACTAAATTTCCCAAGATGATACAATTCAGATACCAATAGTTGTAAGAATACATCAATTTTATGCTTTAGATTCATAGGCTTTGGCACAATCACCGTCAAGAACATATATGCCTCATTCATACACATCCATGGAGGCAAATTATAAGGAGTAATTATGATTGGCCATGATGGATATTGTTAGCCAGATTGACTAAAATTTTGGAATCTATGTATCGATAATCCCATCCTAGCATTTTGACTTTTAGTTGTAAACTCAAAATGGGTGTTAGTGAAATGTTTCCATGCGAGTGCATCCAATAGATGGCTCATTATTCTATCTTCTTGTTCATGTTCATTTTGCCATCTCATGTGAGATGCAGTACATCAGAGGCATATAGTTTTTGAAGTCTCAGAGTTAGTGACAAATAATACATCCGCTTTCAGGGTAGTAATTTCTGTTTCATAGAACACTTTCTAGGTTTAAACCTAGATTGACTACAAAATTTACACTTTTGTAATTCCACATCATCTTCCCAAACAACATACATCCAAAATTGCAACAATCAATTTTTTCAACTGGAAAACCAAGACTCCTAATAAGTTTCTTCATATGGTAGAAATTATCAACTATTGTACGATTAAGAGGCAATGATTTATTATACCAAGCAAAAATTTTATCCAAACTTTGATCAGAAACATGCCCTTCAGACTTTATATTCAATATTTGAGCAATAGAAGATAACTGAGTCATGGTCTCACAATTTGGACATAATTCTTAATCAGCTGATTTTAGTAAGTCAAAAAACTTTTTTGCATGTGGGTTTTGATTCTTCTTCAAGATTTTCCATATTTACCTAAAAGGTATAATCGGTTGTATAATAAACCATTTAAGTGTAAGGATTTTCAGTTGTACCCACATTATTTATTATAAATCTAGTCCCCTTTCAAACTCATCCACATTTATTGACGAGTTTACTTCATTACCCTTTGAGGTGCTAGAAATTAATGGCTCCTCATGTCGTATCAACTCAAAATAATTTGGAACAAACTCTTTTCTTAACAAATGGAGATTCACTTCATCAATAGGAAGAAAAAAACATGTTTTCACTTTCTACACCGACATTTGATCTTTGCACCATCCATATATACAAGTTGAGAACATGCATAGTGAATAAAAGCTTCAACTCTCTCAAGAAACTCAGAATTAATGAAATCATAGGGTGTTAATCATCTATACATTCAAGATCTATCAACATTACTCATTTTTGCAAAACTTTTATTTAAAAAAATGATTTCATAGTTAGTATCATTCATTTCCCCTCAGTTTACAGGACATTTAATGTTTACTTTACATGACATCCCTAAGTTTTTACAGGTCTCTGATCATTTAGCCTCCAAATTGAAACCAACCTATCCCACCATATGAGTTCACAATTAGAAAACTCAACATATGTGAGTATCAGTCAAATAAAACAATATGCCAACCAATGTCCTATAAGAAGTGACATTAAGAAGTTAAAAAAAAAGCCCAACACTACATCGAACAATCATATTGAAGTTCAAGTTATTATGTTTGAATTAATCACCTACAAGTTCATTTCCAAAGTTTGATTTTAAATAAGAACTATGGTATGTGGCATTGTTACTCCATATGAATCAAGAAAGCAAGTTTTCATTGTGACTCTTAGGCTTATAAAATTTTTCACCGATATGCCTCATGTGAGTTGTGTCATAGGTTTCTAACCTATATATCATATTAAAGGTTTATTATACAAATAATTGTCATACCAATTATACGTGAATTTTTTATGTTAATACTAAGTTTGAATTCATCACATTGAATTTCAAGTCTTTATGTTTGAATTAATCACATTGAAGTTCATTTCTAAAGTTTGATTTTAAACAACCACCATGGTACGTGGCATTGTTACATCATATGAATCAAGCAAACAAGTTCTCGCTGTAACTCCTAGGCTCGTGGAATTTTTCACCGATAAGCTTAATGGGAGCTGCATCACAGGTTTCTAGCCTATGTACCATTCTAAGGGTTAATCATGCCTCAAATCATCCATAATTATACAAACTTGTTCAACATGTAGTAAATACTTATGTAATTTATACATCGAGCCATCAATCAGTCTAACAATAATCCAACTAACAATATACAAAACCAAGATAACCATTCCAAAGAACAACACACATTTGTATAATCTATAAAGTAGAACATAAAATATGAACAGAAGTTGGACGACTTACCTGGACAAATAGACAATCGGAGATGATGGATGACAAACAACAAAGATCTAAATATCATAATGATAACTCATTAGAAGTTGACATAATAATTTTTAATTCAAACAAACAATGAAATTGAACTAAAAAAATCGTTTCATTTTTAATTAAATAGATTAAAGAAAGTACATGACATTTTTCTAATTATATTTGTGCAAGAGTTAATTACACCAAGATAACCACAATTAGGTAATGTTATTTTTGATAGACCCTATATTTTAACTCATCAATCATTGTTAGAGGTAAAGTTACAAAGAACAACACAAAACTGATCACATTATAAATTACTTAGTTAAACAACTTTCCTTGATAGACGGACAATCACAAACTAAAAAGAAGACAGATGAGGTTGGACAGTTATTGACGCTCTTCAACACAGAGCACGGCTTGCAAGAAAGACAATAAACAATCAACTAGTTTTTGATAAGTTTTGAATTGTATTATAGGCAATAGCCTTATAAAATAAAAGAATTGTATTATAAAAGAATATAGGCATAGCTTTATACAAGTTCAATTAAGAGATCAAACAGGCAATTGATCTTACTAAATTCCAATATATTCAAATGAAGCTAGGGAATAAATACAAGCATATAAATTAAGCTACAAAGCAATAAGGGCTTAAATAATAATTGTTCAATTTTAATGATCATGGGGTTTTTCTATCCCTAATTGGGTAATTTCTGGAGGCATCGAATGCCTATAGAATGTATTCCTACTATTTTCTAAAATGACGATGTTGCAAGGGTCTTCAGACGGTGGGTTTCAGGAGGTTTTTTAATTTTATTTTCTTAAAGGACAGTCTATTCTTAACTCTCTTGATGCATGGATCTAAATGCTATCCTATCACTTCTATCTCATTCATTAATGACACCTTTTAATTAAAAAAAAGATTAAAAACTAGGTTTAAGAGTTTGTATGTGACTTGTCACCTCATGTGCACTATTAAATGTAGTATTTCCCAATTTCTTTGATTAGACTGTATCATGACCTAAAAAAACCTACGAAACTCCTCATAAGATTACTCCTACCAAAAATGACAGAAGCACTTATCACAACATATTCCTTCTTAGTGACATAAAGGTGATTCACAAGTTGGTTATTCGCTAAGAGGTCCAAGTGTTTTGATTTAAGTTGTTTCAAAATAAAAACTAAAAGAACATTGAAATGTAATTATATATATAAGAAGGGACTTGAGAGAACATAAAGTGTGTTATATATCAGAGGTGTAATTTAATTTTTTATTTTAGATATAATTAATAGTTCTTACTCTTAAAAGATTTTCTTAAATATATGTTAATATTTATTCAATATAAATTTAATAACTTAAATTTAGAATATTCAAATTAGATATTTTTAAAAAATAAATAAGAAATGGATATGTAATTTAAATTTTGTGAGAATATTTTTAATATGAAAATATTTTATGTTTTTTCAAAACCAATGGGTTTAAGGCTTAAAGGTTTTGTGCATTATGGCTAAAAATATTAATAAACATAAATGCATATTGTATTTTTTGTGAATGTTTCAGAAAAATGATATAACATCAACTAGTCAGTGGTCATTTTTGATATAAAGTTATACTTAATCTATCGTTGCCAATAAATAAAAGAAAATAAGAAAGTAAATTGTAAATAGGAAATTTGGAAAGAAAAAAAAGATAAGGGTCAATTTTTGTCTATATTGCCAAAGGACATATCATATATTTCACTAGCATGGATTAATAAATAAAAGAAAACTTTATAACTAGCTGATGACAAAATTTTGAACTTTCAAATGAGTGGATGGATATAGTAGCAATAGGTACAATTTATAACAAATATGGGCACACAACTTGAAACTTTTTCCACTAAAATAGATAATAAGGTTTCAAATAATGAGTTCAAGAATCTGTTTTTTCTTGGGTGCTTTTCTTTGTTTATTAACACCACAAAATTATTTTTAAGACTCCCTTCTTTTTGTAAGATACAAGGTCTGTCCATAGGTGAAATGTACAACGAAATGGCTTCCACTCCATCGTGTATACTTGGAAACTATAGTTTTGTTGGATTTTTGAAGAAAAAGAGAAAGAAAGATAATAGAAGCCAAACTTTTACTAATTTT
>JAOTIZ010000002.1:11163683-11174154 GCA_027123425.1 Erythroxylum panamense | reverse complement strand
TAGGCAAGTTGGTTAGAGGGTAGTTATGGAGAGAGAATGAGGGAGGAGAATATAGCTGTCTAGTGAGAATAGACTAATAACGATTACTTTCATCATTGTTAGGAAAAGTTGGTCTGGTTTATCCAGGAGGGGGAGCTTGCTCCAGTTGTTACTATCTATAATACTATCAACAATACAATCTCTATTGAGATTCCTAGCAATTGGTACTTTCATTAAGAGACCAAGGGGTAGAGATTGTATGCAAACTAGAATGGAAGATAGAGTATCAATAGTAGAGGCGTCTCTCCGGAGGTAGAAATCATCCATTTCAGCTCAAGAGGGCATGGTTAAATCGCATGACACCACTTTGAAGGATCTTCGATCGCAGCTGAACTCTTTGATGGCCAAATCGCAAAATCTGCTACAGTCGAAGATGAGGGATGGGTTTCAATCCTTGATGGCCAGAAACTCACAGAAATAGAAGATGGGTGAAGAAGAAGAACCATTGGCATTTATTTAACATGCGTCCTCTTTAGGTGGTGGTGACAGACCCGTGCACCTCTCTTCAATTACTGTCGTTAACGACAAAACCGCCAGTGGATCGCAAGGAACTAAGCACCACGCTAGTGGTCCGCAAGGTTCTGGGCAACACCGACAAGGTGACCACGTGTCATTGGCTGTGACAACACATACATGGGAGGAATATCAGAACACAGCTCGTAGGGTTGACCTCCCAGCTTTCCACGGGGACGACCCATTCACATGGGTCACGAGAGCTGAATCCTACTTTATGATTTATAAAATCCCTTCTGAGCTTCGTCTACCCATGGTTCATATTTGTATGGAGGGTTCGATGTTATATTGGTTCATGACTTTACGTGAGTTGGAACAGTATATGACTTGGGAAAGATTCAAGCGATCGTTGTTCGACTGTTTTGGGGGTAAGGACGAGGGTGATCCAATAGAACAGTTGAAGTCAATCTCCCAGCAAGGTTCGGTGGATGAATATATTGATGAATTTTAGAGAGTTGCGTCGCAGATTAGTCATTTTCCAAAAGAATAGTATATGAGTTGTTTTTTGAGTGGCTTACGTGAAGAAGTGAAGAACAGAGTTAGAACCCATAACCCCCTACTAGAGTTCGACTAATTTCTATAGCAAGGAAGGTGGAGCGAGAGTTAGTGGGTGAAGGTGTGATACGGCCAGGAGAAGGAAAAATAAGACTCGGAAGCTTTCATTCAAATTTTGGGTCTCGACTAGGTAATAATATCACTCACTGTCTACTCAGCTATTCCATGCTACTAGTAATACCAAGAATGAAGCAAAAGAGTTAGCCGACAAAAACCGACACACCACTATTGAAGGTCACCGACCAGGGAACTGGAAATGGAGGGGAACGAGGAACTTGACCTACAAACAACTGATGGAGAGAAGGGCTAAGGGATTGTGTTTTAAGTGTGGGCAGACTTTCGACCCACTCCATCAATGTCCAGATAAAGAGTACAAGCTGATTGTTTGGGAGGGAAATGTAGAAGATGAAATAGTAGGTGACTTTGTAGCAATGAAGGCAGAGAAGCCTCAGGAGGATTGGGAGTTAGTTTGTAATTTGATGGAGTACAGAGAAATAGGAAGGAAAAAATCCTCACCGATGAGACCTATGATTATGATGGGTAAGCTTAAGGCAATGCCTATTTTAATTATGGTAAATGGTGGGGCTAGTCATAATTTTGTGTCGATTAAGTTAGTTAAGGCCATGGAAATTCCTACCACTCATACTCGAATCTTTGGAGTTAGACTAGGTGATGGATACCGATCTTTCTCACAAGGTGTTTGTAATAAAATGCAGCTAGAAGTGAACGGAACAGAATTTAGTATGGATGCTTATATGTTCAACACTACGGGACCTGATCTAATATTAGGTGTTGCATAGCTAGAGACGCTAGGGGTGGTCAAGGTAGATTGAAGAGAATGTTTATGTCCTTTGACCATATGGATACAGAAATTACTCTGCAAGGAATTAATATGAAGGACCCTATTCCATACGCTCTATAACAAATGATCAAATATGAGGAAGCTATCTGGGGGGATACAGATTTCATCAAGAGATAATTCACTTCTTTTTCCCTTGAGGATAAGGGGCCTATTGAGGAGGAGGGAATTGTTAACAATCCACCATCTCCCCAGCCCATACCAACTAAGCCAATCAAAACTTGTAGAAACAAATTAGGAAATGGGGGAGTGACCGCCATATAGGTAAGTTGGTTAGAGGGTAGTTATGGAGAAAGAATGAGGGAGGAAAATATAGCTATCTAGTGAGAATAGACTAATAACACTTACTATCATTATTAAGAAAAGTTGGCCTGGTTTATCCAAGAAGGGGAGCTTGCTCCAGTTGTTACTATCTACAATACTATCAATATACTATCAACAATACAATCTCTATTGAGATTCCTAACACTAAGCAGGTAAAGTGTTTTGAGTGGATCGAGTTGTCTTATTTAACCAGTTCACCAGTACCGACAGCCTCAGGAATGTTCATAATTAAAAATCAACCGTCTTGACATTGTTGTTCTCAAAGGCCCCAAATTTTGAAAGTTAAAACGGTAATACATTTGCCTTCAAGGTTCTGACTTTTCGTTAAAGAATAGGAGACAGAACTGAGTATATGAATCCTTTATTGAAGTGATAAACACTAGTCTGCACTCCATATGTGAAAGTCAAGAACTTGCAGAGGATCAGAATTGGAATTGCATTTCCGGTGCATAGCCAAGAGCTTCAAGGTGACCAGCCATGGCCTTGTTCATAGGTGGTGGTCCACATCTGAGAATCTGCAGAATAGATAATCGAAACTATAAGCAGTTCCTTTCTTTGGCTTTTCATCTTTTTCACTTATTATTGGTTTTTCTCTAACATGATCCTTATTGGCTCTTAAGCAGACCAAAAGTTCAGAGAATCGGCAAATTCGTTTGAGGTTCAGGTTCAACATTAACAACATATCTATACCTGAACATCAGAAGCAGGTGAAGGGCAATGCGTTGCAATCATTTCCTTCGAAACAAAGCCAACACCACCATCCCAAACTTCAGGAGGCTGAAAAAGAAAACAACATTCAAATCTAAAGACTATATAGAGTAATATTTAATAACAGTACCAAAAGTTCCAGATATAAGGAAATTATTTATGCATCAAAAGCAGTAGTAAAGGAATTACGTATAGAATATAGGCATATTATGGTTTCCGGCCTAAAATGTGCAGTTATGTATTTGTACTAATAAAAACAAATTTACCAAATCTCCCTAAATCTCGCGTGTTAGCGGGATTTCTACTGAGTATTATTGTTGTTGTTGTTATTTTTAAAGACCAGAAAATGAGACAACATATATTAGTTCTCCTTCAAATAAACTCCCGTAGATGCAATCTTAAATTTGGCTCCTCTACTTGAACAAGATTTTAGTGTCTCAAACTTAATATGTTGCCATTGGGTTTCCCTTTCCACCCTCATTTTCTTCGTTTCTGTAGATAAATTAGTATTATTCATGGCTGTTTACAGGTTAGTAAGGAGTCGTTATGACTTTGGAATCCTAGCATCACAAACAGAGAAATAAACTAATCATTCATATTTGTCTTCTTGAAATGAGTGATATCCAACATCCAAAGAAGGATGGTATAAAACAAGTGGAAGGAATTTGCAAGAATAATAGGATGATGAAATTAAAAATTAAAATAGGTAAAGAAGTCAATGCTGGTGAAAGGCAATTTTACCTGATTCAAGACATAGTAAACTTTGAAGCGATCTGGGTACTTAGCTGCAAGACTATCCAACTCTTCCTGTGAGTCGACAGGAACTAACTTTCAATTATTTGCACAATTCGAAGAACAAGAAGACATGTATTATTTAAATAAAGAAAGAAAATAAATTAAAAGCATGGGTCAGAGAATTATACAGAATTATTCAAATTTTCATCTAAACATTCATGTTAGACCTATCTAACTGACAATTCTCCAAGTTCATTTTCGAGTTTCTATGGTTCTTACCAATTAAAACATTCAGTTCGAGAGTGAAGCACATGACAAGTTTCTCATTTGATGTATTCTCCTATTATTGTGATCACATGAACTTTTTTTTTTGTCATGGCCAGAAAGAATGGTTGACAAAAAGCAGGTGTACTTTTCTCCTAATTGAGATAAATATGATTTCTTAACCACTGGAATTGACTGCCAAAAAATTCTGTGAAACAAACGTTTCCAGTCAGGAATTGCCAAGATCACACTTCGCCTGCACCTAGGCCTTTCACCTCACAATAAATTATTTCTAATGGAAGGATATCCTACTATATAATGTAGATCTTCTCATTGTCAAATGAAAATCCATAACCACATAATAAAGAAAGGAAATGAATAAGAGTCAAAACACATATAATTGATAGATAAAAAAAAGCTGCAGCTTACCTTTAAAAGAATGTCCTCCAACGTAACATTGGCATAAATAAGGTGCACTTTCGTTCTGTCTTTTTGGTTTTCTAAAATGGCTCTAGCAACCTGGAAAGGATGCCAAGAAGATTATAAAACAACTAACCGATGAATGGTCCAGATTTAAAGCTAAAAAATTCAATAGAAAATTAAATTCAAGGTTAAGAAGTAAACATTCAGTAAGATACTTGAAACATTGGGGTAATGCCCGAGCCTCCAGCAAGCATACCAAATGCTCTAACCTGACCAGGTTGATACCTGAAACGTCCCTGGTACAAAAAATACATCAAACACCCACCAATCAACTGGAGAGCTTATATTTTCAGACAAGGAAAGGGGAAAATGTAACACTAAAATAAGTTTATGGTATAGAAAACTCTCCAGAAAAGACCCTAACAACAAAATCAACCTTATAAAGTAAAGAAATTTAAAGAGCACTGGTTTTGCATCTCTATAATATGTTGTCATAGAAATGCAAATTTAAGTTCCTGCACACTAAGGGACGACCATGCATACTACCATGGTTTCTTGTTTACTTGGAATTTGGAAAAGGTATTGCTATTGAAGTTTTTCTTAGTTTAGACATTGATAAGAAAGTAGGCAGGTTTCCTGTTTCTAAGGAACAAATAAGTAGTAACTAAGTTGTTAAATCAGGTAACAATGACAATTAGTTTAGAAAATCAACAAAATCCAAATGCACCAACCATCATTCTTATTCTTGTGAAATGACAGCATTGGCAAGAAAAAAGTACAGTGAAATAAGAAACAAGCTGAGATGAAGTTTTAAAGTTAACTTGCAAAGAGAGCACATACCTTGGGTCCCTTGACAGAAAGATAATCACCAACACGCATCTCTCTAAAATGGTGTGACATCCTTCCTTGTGGATACATCTACTTACAGGAGGATATAAAACCACAGATCAATTATAAAAGCAGCTAAGTTTATCTGAATATGCAACTAAACCTAATGAAATCAAGTAATTGGACAGTAATCTTCTTCTTTTTCTCAAAAAAAAAAAAGGGTAATCTTCTTCCCATACTTTAATGACCAGCTCAAAGTGTCCAACATCAGAATCCAATGTAGTAGGAGTATATGGTTTTATAACCTCTTCATCATTGCCATCTTTGCCCCTGCCCAACAAATTAGCTGGTAAGAAATATCAAAAGATCACAATGGAAGACAAAAGCGTAACTTCATTTACTCTTATACATAATAGGCAGCAAATCCAAGAGGTGGAATGTGAAAGCCAAAACAGCAAACAACAGAAAAATAAGAATTCGTACTCATTCGACCATATAGAATGCAAAACAAACCTTAGATAGTAAACTCATCCAGAAAGGAAAAGTTAATCAAACCTGCAGCTTATATGCTGTCCAATTGGAAGACCCAAAACTGAAGTAGGCGTGGGAAGTGCAAATGTGAACTTCGCCACATTGTGACTCAGCTGAATGCGCTTGACAAGTTTAAACTCCTTAAAATTCTCAGGATCCAAGCAGCCTATAAACATAAACAGGCGCCACAATTAGTTAATTTTCAGGAAAAAAGAGAGAGAGAGAGAGAGAGAGAGTAAATAATTAAACCTGTAAAGGAACCGCAGAAAGGTATTAATTGAGAAAAGTTAATGTAGATTAGCTAAAAGTAACTTCGGAGAGGACAAAATTGGACATAATGAGTAGAGAATATTAGAACAACATGGATGGAAAACAGCCTGAAAGATGAACAAAGTATGGAATGCAACTGGATCGTCAAAAGCAACTAAATATTTGTCAAGATCATTTCATTTAAAACCAACGGTAATCATGTCATAAACTAGAAAGACAATCAATGCACATATATCTGACTATGAACAGTCCATTGATTGTAACGCCTAGAAACATCTCGTCCATATAACGTGAGCAACTAAATCTGAAATGATGTAAAAGCGAATCAATGCAAGACCAGAACACAGAAGACAATGAAAACCAGAACTTTAAACAAACACTTTCCAGATCAGGAATCTCAACACAAAGCCAAACCTTAAAACAAATAATACATTCGAGTATTAGGAGTTGAGACCTTTGGGTTTTTTGGGAGAAAGAAGGAAGACGGCACCAATAACAATGGCGATAATAGCCACACCAACGCCCACAAGAATCTGAACATCAAGCGTCTGCAAGAATTCCAAGTCCATGACTACTAATCACCCCTAAGATAGAAGCTTTGGGATAGATAGCAGCACCGGAGAGTGAACCACTAAATGGGTAGGATAAGTTCTAGGAGTTGAAGCGCTCTAACACTAGGGTGCAGCACCCACCAAACCTTGTTAGGTGAAAATGTGGATATGAAGCTCCTGAACTTCTACCTAGGCACTTATTTATCCTCGTTTCGGTCGTTTCTGGTGCACCAAATTGGGGTGCCCTGTAGTTTTCACTTTATATTATTATATATTTTTAATGTCTTTCAACAATAAATAAATACACATTTACGTTCAAAATCTTTTACATTTCAATTCAGAATTATTACTTGCCCCTTATCATATTGTTTAGTTGCTACATAATTTCAGCTATCATATTCTAATAATTTTCATTTATAAATGATTATTTTGAAATTATTAATAAATAGAAAAAAATAGAATGTAATAATTTTATGAAAGCAAATTGTATCTTTTAACATGTGGTCTTATTTGACCATTGCAGTTGATTTAGTTGACTTTGGAACAAATAGAAATCTGGTGTCACAATTAATTAAAACACATAATTCATATTCATAATCATAAAGTTGTTGTCACCTATGACTATCATTGTTCACTAGACGTTTTACTCCCTATGGAAATGTTTACTGTTTATTAGACTTTGAGACAGTGATGTATTTTTCTTTATTTTTAAAACTTATCTAAAATCATTAAGATGGCTAGTGATCGTAGTTTTTTCCCATCCCACTATTTGTTTTATTAAATAAAAAATTTATAATATTAAAAATTATAACAAGTAACTAGCTTTTTAGGCGATTTAAATTAAAAAAACATGGATATTAAATTAAGACGTATTATAAAGAATGATGGGCAAATTCGTAAAATTACAATAAGGAAAATCCAGCAAACTAGGGAGCCAACAGTTTGGTTTGGTGGCGGTCCAGCACATGGTTTCTGCGTTTACAGTTGACCATATGGCGCACGTCTTCTGAGTGATAGATGTTCAACTCACATACGCCCCCTACTGGAATAGAACTAACTACGTCACATCAAATATTCTATTAAATCTCATCCTGTGGATGAGATTTAATAGGCTTATTAGAGTTGTACTTTTTTTAAAGTTTTCTATTTTTAAAATCAAAGTAAAAATATGATTAGTTACTAAGATAATAATTATATATTAAAAATTCTTAATATATAATTATTATCCACTTAGCAAGCAGGCATGCCTTCATTCCATCCAAGTCTCTTTTTCTTTTACATGTTTTGCTCATTCTGTTCAATTTAACTTTTTGTACAACGCACCAACTTGCAAATTGCAGTCGCTGTGAAGCAAAGCGGGACGCGAATTTTACTAAGTTCCTTAGGAAGTTGTATGAATAAGTAACACATGTAATATCTGAACTGAAGACAAAGTTACGAGCAAAAGCAGATAACATGTGCTTGATTGAGGATTTCCATTTTTTGTTCTTGGCTTGGATTCGATTACTACGATAGTTGCCAAATCTTTGTTGACATTGCCCGCTTCACCTCGTAGTCCAATTTAGCTGCAACTTCTTGTTCCACATTCTGAATACGTGGCTAAATTTTGATCACTCATCACTTCTTTTTAACTGCCAAAGCCTCCATCCATCTCCCATACTCCTTTTCTCGCATTTTCTCATCCATGTCTCCGGTGTACTTTCCAGTGAAATGGGCAAGTATGTCAGGAGAAATTTTGATAAATGCTGTCAGCTACACTGTATTCCTGGTTCTGGATTTCTTGGACGTTATATTTTGCATAATATACAGGTATCTTGACGAGATTTTGGAAGGAAAGCCTTCTCCATGTTGTTGTCGGAAGAAAGGCGGACTAGAGGAAAGTGGTGAAGAAACCGAGGCGTCAGAAACTCTGTATGAGAGGAGAAATGTGTTTAGAGAGATGGGGTTTGTTGGTTTTCCAAGAAAATGGGAGGACTGCAGGAAACCAAGTGGTAGGAGTGGTATAAAAAATGATGTATTAGTGAATAGATGGTCAGATTGTGGGTGTGAGTCGTGCCTTTCCTGGATGATGGACAGGGATAGGCTACATGTAGAGGTGAAGGTGCCTCCAAAAGGTAATTTTGAACCAACCCGTTTGTTAACTCTGTTTTTTATGATAAAATCTTCATCAAGCAGCTTATGTATGTCCCGAATTCGTAATCAGTCGAGGAGAAGGTATCCAACATTGTAGGGCAGGATCGTTGATGTTGTTATCATTCATTTTGTTAACAGCTGCGATGGAGCAGGACTGCCGAGAGGGTTCATCTGAAAACGTGATATTCATACAT
Organism: Erythroxylum panamense; assembly: GCA_027123425.1. NCBI lineage: Eukaryota > Viridiplantae > Streptophyta > Magnoliopsida > Malpighiales > Erythroxylaceae > Erythroxylum > Erythroxylum panamense. Next base: position 11,165,227 of record JAOTIZ010000002.1, on the reverse strand, counting down.
GGCTTTCTGTCTTCATCATCATTTTGGACAGAAACGGTATTTCCAAATCTTTCAGAATCCGTGAAGCAAAGCTACAGGCTGATTGCTGTTGACCTTCTTGGATTTGGACGAAGCCCGAAGCCACGCCAATGTTTATACACTTTAAGCGACCACGTGGAAATGATAGAGAAATCTGTGATTGACCAGTTGGAGGTGAAGTCTTTTCACCTTGTTGCACATTCCATGGGATGCATTATCGCATCAGCTTTGGCCGCCAAGTACCCAAAATGCGTAAAGTCAATCACTCTAGTTGCACCTGTAAGTGTATAGAAAACTATCAACGGTTTGATCAGAGTCATAAATTTCATTTTGATCTTTCAGTAATTTGACTGATGTCTGTGTTTACATTGTTCTTTTGGATTTAGCCTTACTTCTCAAAGTCTAAAGAAGGAGCAAGTTTAGTGGCACTAACCAAACTCGCCAGAAAGATGCTTTGGCCGCCGATACCGTTTGGTTCCGCATTCATGTCATGGTACGAACACTTGGGTCGCTGTGTTTGTTTGCTCATTTGCCGAAACCACAGGACATGGGAGAGGATTCTGAAGCTTCTCACCTGGAGAAGGTAGCACCTATTCTTATATTACAAACACTTCTTTCATTTGGATGTAGAATCATTAATTTCATTGCTGCAAAGGATAACCATCATTCTTTTTATCCTTACTATTCAGGGATCTGCATTTTATGATCAGAGACTTCACACGACACACTCATCATTCAGCTTGGCATACAATGCATAATGTGATATGTGGAGGAGCCAAATTTATGGATGATTTCTGGGAAATATTGATGAATTTTGGCGTCAAAATTTTTGTTATTCAAGGCCAACGTGACCTGACAGTCCCATTGGAGTGCAGCGAAGAGATCAAACGTAAGGTTCCTGAAGCAGAGGTTTGTATTGTTTCCGATGCTGACCATAGAAGTGTAATAATGGGCAGAGAGAAGGAAATTACTGAACATCTGGAACATATATGGGCATCAGTCGCTGATGTAAGAACTTGTTTGGAAGATGAAAATGGTAATTGAAACTTTGGTTATTCTTTCAAATGGTTGTATGTACATTAAATAAGGGTGTTTGTTTAATAAAAAGGAAGTGCGGTTGTTTCTCTTGCAATATGTTGTTTTTAAAAATAAAAAAATTACAACAGATTTAAAAAAAAAGATTAAACAAAAATTAGACTTTTTTTCTTTTTTTACAACAAATTTTTGTTTTCGTTTCTACGTTACGAATACCACACTAAATTTGGTATTGGATTAAATTTTAGTACAGTACTATACCGGTATCGGTTAATACCGAGTACCGTTTCTTGTAATTTTTAAATTTATAAAATAATCTATTTTTTTTAATTACAAAATAGTCAATTATTATATTGTACAATTGTACTATATATTTTTAACTCTGTTTCAAAAAATCATAATAATAAATAATAGTGGGATTCCCTATATTCTCCAACATTAGGTCAATGTAATGTACAACACAATGAGTCAAACAAAAAGAATTGCTCTTG
>JAOTIZ010000002.1:11121437-11139306 GCA_027123425.1 Erythroxylum panamense | reverse complement strand
AGAAGAAGAAGAACCGAAGAAGAGAGAAGAAGACTCCAGAAGGGGGGGGGGGGTAGATTTTTTTAGGGTTAAATTTTTATTTTTTGCAAAATGGTCCCTGGAAAATTTAAACTTTTGCGGAAGGGTGTGAAAAATACCGGAATCTTTGGTACCGGCTGGTACCTACTGAAATTTTCCCCGGTATGTTTTTACCCGTACCGGAAACTGACCGGTACCAATAAAAAACGACCGGTACCTACCGAAATTTTTTCCGGTATGTTTTTACCCGTACCCGTACCCGTACCGGTTTCTGGCCGGTACGGTATGGTTTTCATAAACATGGTTGAAAGTATTGAATACTATCATTCACTCTAACAAAATTGATGTGATAAAACAAATCCATAACATATAAGCTATATATTGGTAATATGCATAAAGTATGAATAGAGGAAGAGGAAATAAGAGCAAAATCAAAGAGAATTCCAACCTGTAGACAAAGAACCAAACAAGAAATTGATATTCTCTTCTTATTGGATTTAAAGTAAAATCATAAAACTTACGAAAAAGATTAGACATATATCAAAATTATTACCTAAACTAATATGAAAACACAAATTGAGAAAGAAAATGGAGTATAAATCTTGCCTATGTACCCCATTAGATAATTTCCTCAACATTACCTTCGATTGTTATAGTATGGATCAATTTGAGATTAAGAATCATCAATTTAATCGTGAAGGTCAAGACATTGAAATGATTTAGGAACGCTTTAAATGGAAAACTTCAATGTCTATTTGAACAACTACCAAAAATATGGTGTTATAAAGAATTTTTTATGGTTGTCAAATGAAATTTAGAATACAAAATTTAGGGATGCTTCATAGTGCTCGATGATGCTCATGGGATTTAAACATGTTTCAAACCTCTCAATGGCTTCAATGAGTTTCAAAGACATAAATAATGGTTCAAAAGACAGAGATTCTCTGATTTAAAAGAAGTTATTAGATAATACATAAGGCTTTACTTCTTTAATTATTTTTACTCTTCAAGTCTTTAATTTTAACAAATTATTAATTTTATTATATACGTATAATATTGATTTGGCATTGAAATTGATTATATGACACTCTACGTTAACATTGAAGTTAATAACGAGCTAATAAATTAAAATTTTATTACATTTGATTGACATAACTAGTATTATAAAATTGAATAAAGTTTGGTATTGAAGTCAATAATTTACCCTAAGAATAGACGCAGAGTTGTATTTTTTAGTATATACTATTTAAAATTTCATAAATATGTAATAATCTATTAATTATATAATTTTATTATATTTAACGTTCAAATCAACTTAAATGGTTAATAATAAATTACAACACGATAATTTCTTACCTTTTTTGTTTTTTTCACAGTTGGGCATATTAAATTCCGGGGCAAAAATTTTGATTGGGCCAACATAGATTTGGTTAAAACTCGTATATGAAAATATTTTAGTTAAGTTCTAAATCCATATCAAGCCCAAATCAGATAAGGCCGAACCTTGGTCTATGTTACAAGAAAATCTTCTGATGAAACACATTAATATAAGAAACCCAGTTTCACCTGATGCCATTTCATTTTTGTATCCCATTCCTATATTTCTTCTTAGGCCCAATGAGATGATGTCTTGCCAATAACGTCACCCATCTTCTTTTATAGATGACCTAAAAATTTAATACTCCCTCCGATTCATAATAAGAGTCGTTTTAGATGCATTTTAATTATTCAAAATAAGTGTCATTCTTTACTTTGTATGCATGTTTATAATTTTTCTTCCAAAATTAACCTTTCATTTCCTCTCTCATCTTAATTATACATATCACAATTTGAAGGCAATTTAATACTATGCAATTTCTCTCACATGCTAATTTTATGGGAGTATTAATAAGGGTATATCTATAATTTTATTAGCTTTCTTAATAAGCTTGTATTTTTCTAAAACGACTCTTATTATAAATCGGAGGGAGTATATTTGTTTACTTATTCATAAACATTAAAGTCATGTGTTGATGTTCATCTCCTAGTAACGACATGATTATAAATATACCAAATTAATATATCTAAGTCATTATTTGGTTCTAAATCATCAACACTTTAAGTAATTTATTTAAAATAGGTATTTTTTTTCTTTTGATACAGAAAAAATTTGCTCATATATCATTTTTTTGAAGAATTAAAAAAAACACAAATTCATGGAGGTTGCGCAAACCAAAAACAGATTAGAGAGCATTAATAATAATAAATACATCCTATATAAATATGCTAGGCAGATATCATACGTCACACTTACACAAAGATACCTTCACTATATAAGATTGCCTATAACTTAGAAAATTAACTATTAGTTTAATTACCTCCAGAAGTAGGTATTAATATCTTAGAAATGGAATTATGAATTGATGGGAAGATCAAGAAGAACCATCGAACCAGACAACTCGGTTGTTAATTTATGACGCCCCTATAAAAATACCACACAGTACATCGTTTTGAGACCATAATCAAACAAATTCTGTTACTCCTCAAGTCGATGGAGGGTTTTGGCCTTATGGATTCTCTTTGCTCACGCAAGAATGAAATTTGAAAAGCTGTCTTCTTGGTTCACTAGGTGAGAATATTTGGTTGCATTAGTTATGAATAATGTCTCACGTCACATGGCTTTGTTTGATTAACCATCTAAGTTAGGTATGTTTAGTTAGGCAACGGTCCATAGATTCTATATATTTCTTCCTTGTTTTCTACAATTTTAGACTTTAATCATTCTTGTCAGATCCAATTTGACGCACATGCTTAGCGACAAATAGAGAGCTTAAGAGTTTAATTGTTTAAGAACTAAAGATAACGAAGTAGCTTTGGCAAGTAACTAAATTTGAAACTTCTCATAGTTTGTTATATAATTCTAAATAAAGGAAGGCCAAACTGTGGGATATGCAGATATGTGTACTCATTTATTTCTGTCTTAAGACATGAACATAGGTACTTGTTAAAATATATTAAACTTGTTGGCTAAATAATTAGTAGAAACTTGTTAGTTAAATGATATTAATGCTCAAACTTTTGACACAAAATCCGGATAGAACCAATTATTTGGCATTTACGATGTAATCAAAAAGTGTTGAACCAAAAACATTCCAAGCATTCAATAAGGTTAAAGGGTAAGAGATATTAACGACTTACACGATATATGCAAGGAAAGACAGAGGAGACAAGGGCAATTGATTATACATATCTGGGTAGCCAATAATATAAGATCCAGACCAACTACTGTTGCCAAAAGTCACATTTACTAGTTGTTGCTTACTTAATATAACTACTAATTATAATTTTTTAGTGGTTTTCTCCTTTGTCTTTTCCTAATATAGCACGTTATTTAACTTTATGTTCCGCTTATAGGTTCATTTTGGGTAGTTAAACTTGAGGGATTCATAGTTAATTAACTAAGAATGTTTGATCATATCCAGTAATTTGATAATATAGTTAAAGCACTAAATGATTAGTTGTTTTGTTAATTACATAAATTAAGATTCATCATTGACAAGTAAAACGGTAGTTCGTCATTAATTATGCATGCACCAGTTTCAAAGAAAGAAAAGGCAATTGAAGAGTATCCTTTTAGCAGTACAAGGCCATAAGATAGATGCTAATTGAAACTTTGGGAATTTCATTTATCATTCTCATACTTTCAGATAGTTGACTAAACATGACATTGACTCACACATTCATTATTCATACCTATGTGGTTATCTGAATTTCATATCGCATTCAATTTTCATTATAGAAATCAAATTGTGAAAGGTTAGTCCACACTCGCCATTAATGATAAGTAGATGTATTTCTTCTTACCTAAGGATGTTAAATAGCGAGTATGTCTTTTCTTTTTTCTTTAAGTGTTATGTATGGAAGCATAAAACTAAACATGTTGATTTATATAAGAAAATCTAACACTAAATTTGATGTACCTGAGACATTTATTCTCTTGATTTTCCAGTAATAAACCTGTGAAATCCTTCAGTGCCTTCTTGCTGAATCCAAGCTAGCACAAGCAAGCGAAGAGGAACTAAATTGAACATTTTTTAAAAAAAGGAACTAAATTTAAAATAATGCAAGTAATCAAGATATCAATTAAGATTACATGTAACTTAATATGCTCCTTTTTTCCTAATTAAAACGTAATTTTCAAGGTAAACAAATAGATCAAGAAAGCTTTTTTTAATTTGCAAACAAAATTTAAAATTATGAAATTTGTAACTTGAAAAAGGGTTTGATGTTTGAATTCTGCAATTAGTTCTTTTGACGCTGTGTAATATACAGCTTTGAATGGAAAATTTAATGGAGCAATTGACAAGATCAGCCACGAAATGTTAACTCCAACTGCCTATTCTTGATCCCGGGACGACCAATGACAGTATTCTTTGATGATAAAATTTTGCTCGATTGATCAGCTTTAAGGCATGAGAGGAACGTAGATACGTTGATGTTTGTTCTAAAATCACTCCTCCCCACCTGTGTACATGCCATAGTCAAACAGAGCATGCTGGGAATAATAATGGATGGTTTGAAGGCTTCTTCATTGTCAACAATGGCTGCAGTTGATGTAACTATGTTGAGACAAATGACCAAACTTCAACTAATCTAAAAAAATGTCGCCAACCCACTATGTTGCTTCTTTGTCTTTTGAGTAGTGGCCACCGATATATGTAACTGTTGTCAAAGTTGTCTGAACTCTTTGTCTTCGGCTAGGCCATTAATAGTGCCATGGCTTAAATATTTCATCAAGTTCATAGAATTTGTGTACATAGGAACAGTTAGGTAACTAACCTTTCCGTCTCATCCTGCTAAACGACTCTAATTAGCATAACATGATTCACATTCGACAAAAGGAAGTAGAACCTCTTTAATGTCAAAGGAAAAATAACAACTTAATTTACAAACACCAATTAATACAGAATTAAGCAAGGAAACTAATGTACTTTAACGAGCAAGCTTTTTAGCTTGAAAATGCGGGAGAAAAGTGTGATGCATGAACGTGGCACACTTTCTAATGTAATGATAGCTTTGAGGCAAATTCAATTTAACACTATTCCACTTGTCTACCTTCTCTTCTTCCTCTTTAAATTAATTAGTTTAGTAAGTTCCAACAAAGCGTTTAATTTGAAACCCACAGACCATGGGAATTAGGTCTTCTCGCACGTCCAAACTTTGAAACAACCGTCCATGAGTGCAAGGTCCAAAAATATCTATGAACTTTGATACCCAATTTTCAAGTAACTACATGAGAGTGACTATCCTACCTGAGAGGAGCTCAGTTAAAACAGTAGCAATTTCATAGTCTATTTTATTATTATATGGGGAATACTTTGCCGACATTATTCAGATTGAAAGAGACCTATGATTATTTAACTTTTCACGTGTACAAATAACTGTACTATTTGTTCAAGACTCGTCTTCTTTCTAAATGTAATATATATCGTCTCGTAAGCGTCGCTTACAATACAACCTCCTCCTCGTGCCAGGAGACATTGTTTGGCTCTTAGGAAATCTACATTTTTCTCGTTATGGTCTCCGACCTAATTAAAACTGAATGTTTTATGGCTAACATGATTCCTCTAAAACGACACTCATAGGCATCTGGGAGTTCTCGGAAATGCAATTGTTGTTTTGTTGAGAAGAACAAAGAATCTATGGATAGATATGTCGATCGTCTGTCTTAATCCTGGAATTTCGGAATTCTTTGTTTCTATATGCGAGTTGGATTATAGTTAATTAACAAGTCTTGAATTCAGTGGAATTCGACTCTATACAGGATTCCTTTTGCTACTTCAAGGAATTGTATAGGTCTAAAAACTTGGTTTTCTTGGATTATTAGGTGGGACTCTTGGCTGCATTAGTTAATTAATTAAATTAACTAAATTTAATTAATTAAAAATAAATTATTTTTAAGTTTTATCCAATTTATAATTATCTTAGTAAGAAAAGTATAAGTAAATTAATATTAATAACTAAACATTTTTATTTTTATTTAAAAGAATAACAAAAACTAAAAACTAAAAATTCAAAATTCAAACCTAAAAAACAAAAACTAAAAACCAAATGATCCTTATTTGTTAACTACCTTCAGTTAAGCTAGATCTGCTTAGTTAAAGGTCTTTACAACTGTTTGGATTAGTTGAGCAACTAAGCCAAAAGTATTAACGTATCTATCTGATGAATGTGTTTTCTTATACAGAGTTTAACGGTTTAAGGTTAAGAAAAAAAGTATTAATGTATCTATCTGATGATTGTGTTTCTTATACAGAGTTTTAACTGTTTTAAGGTTTTCTCGTTATAGAAACATTGACAGCTTTTACGATTTCACCTATGTTTTTCCCTAGTCACCATCGAAATTTAGTTATTAACTACCTATAGTTACGTCTCCTCTTAGTTAACGGTCTTCAATTCTAGGGCTGTCTGGATTTGATTAGTTGAGTAACGAAGCCTAACTTCTTGATGTTTCCTTCAACTTATATATTATCTGTTAATCAGCTAAAAGTTAGTTGTTGCTTTCCAATGGAACCAAAAAAAAATTTATTGCTTAGTTGCCGTATTTGTTAGTTCCTAAAGAGTATCCCAAGGGTTTTTGGTTTAGTAAGTAAGTGGATATGTTATGTTGACGGGGTTAATCACACTTTTCCTGTAGTTTTATTGTTCGAATAAAATGATAGACTATAAAACACAGGAAACGTTCAATTCCAAGAAACAATAAATTGTGACTAAGCAAGTCGTCATTATTTCCTTGAGTATAACCTGTCAACACCAGCTGAGCAGGAATATATCATCAGTTCTCGTTACCTTATTCCTACAAAGCATCGATCCATCTAATAAACGAGACTTATAAAAATGGATAAATGAATGTTCATAAAGCAAAGTAATGAGAATAAATAATCTGAACCGAATCGAGCCTAAGTTTGGTCGGCATGAAATTGGTATCCCAAGTTCTAAAAGCCAATAATTATGGTGTATTCGGCGTAGATAGTTGCATGAGGTTAATCTGTTGGATATTTTTGACATTTTTTATAAAATTAGACAATATTTAATTATATTTTTATTTTTTAATAATTTATCAGTTAAGTTACGTAATTTAATGTAAATAAAGATAATAAAATATCTAATCAATGCTCTAAGTCAATGAGTCAAAATCCAGGTAGAAAATGAATCCTAATCAGTGCGGATTGGATCCATATCGGACGTGTGATAGTAAAGTTCAATAGAAATTATATATAAAAGTTAAGGTCTCTTACAGTTGCTAATATCATTCATAAGCATACGAAATCTCTGATCCGTTACTAAATTTTTTGTATTGAAAAAATTATAGAAAGACATTAATCATAATTCAGTGAGGAGTTCTTGTAAAGGTGCCGGTTGATTAAAGCTCGTTTCGGAATCAAAAACTACCTCGAAAGTGTGATGGAACCGAAAATAGTATTAGGTATCTCCTCAAATCCCAAATACTAACTTTATGAGTTTTACAAAGTTGAGGTTTGTTTTACTTACAAGTCGTGACTCACTAAATAAAGAGTTCTTTGATTGACTTATAGGTGGTAGGTTTTAGTGGCTTATTGAAGAAGCTAATTTATGATGAGATAAATAGCATTTACCCTTTCTTGACTACAGAGGTGTATTACCGTAAAAAACCAGAACAGAGAAAGAGAAAAAGAGAGATCTACTTCATTATTTAGGAGTGTGAGATGACAATTGCTTGGTGAAATAATCAAGAGGAAGCAGATCATCATCGATAGGTATTCGGTGTTGATATCTCTTGAGTTTATAGAGAGTACTAAATTGATTAAAATTTTCAATTTTTACTAAAATCTAGAAATAATTGTACTTATCGTTGGGATTATGGTTATTGGTTGCCGATTGTATTATTAATTATTATAGTAGATTGAGATTGTAGTAATTTTTCTCAACAAATAGGTATTTTTACAATTATTTCATTTATTTCTCTTTCATGTAAGAGTTAATTCTATGTGTTATATAATAATGCATTCAAGTGGCAGCTTGAAAGTTACTCGCATTGCAACCTTATGTTGCAATGCTACCATACCAGATCTATTGAAGTTTTTAACTTTGTGTAAAGAAACGCATACAACAATCAATCATTCACGCAAGGCAACAAAAGAACGGTCAAGTTAAAGGAAAAGAGCTAGCTAGGTAGGCAAAAGGGAATCGGTTGTGGGACTACATCAGATAGTGTTTTTCCACAAGGAGATGGTGATGATGGGTTATAATTAAGTAATGTAGGAAGGCCTATTTTAACTAGTATTTGAAAAATTACTAGATATAATTTCGCTGTATTATCATTTTAGTTTCTCTTACGCCGTTTTGTTCATGTAATTGTAGGATCCAAATATGAAGTCTATTCAAAAGATGGGGATTGATACAAGCCTACAGTGGAATGATTAAAAATGTAAATTGGCCATAAAATTGATAAAACAATGGCTCATTGGTTATACAACACAAAAATAATTTTGAAATATGACAATATTATGTAATCCCTCTGAAGGGCGCATGGTGTAGTTTAACAGCATTATATTACTCATATTTTTTTTAGAATTCAAGTAGTGATCAACAATTAATTTCACCTTTTTTCTAAGCAATGATACTTTGATTGTTAGCTACCAATACTCAATATAATAACAAAGCATTTTTAAAAAATTCAAGATTTTAAATTGCATTTTATAATTATAATTGTAATTGCGGTGTGATAGGTGGTATCTTTTTTTTTTTGTATTCGGATTGCAAACTATGGTTTAGGACATTGAATAAAATGGATTTAAAAAATAAATGATTAAAAAATTCAACCAGTTTAACCGATATAACTGTAAAAATCTTGAATCTTTCAACTTTTCAGTTCGATTTTCAATGTTCTAATTTGATTTATTGTAGTAACTCTTGTTGTTAAAAATTGATCAGTCTATTAATTAATCATTTAATTTTCATAAATTACTGAATTCTTATAAACTAAGATAAATCAATTAATTTTTATTTAATACTTTTTAATTAACTTCAAATAATTTAAAGAATAAAGGCAATCTTTTTTTTAATCATATTAATTTATCTTATTAGTTGCTTCAGAGAAGGAGATTAATTGTGTGAAATGCATTGTAAGCTATCTAGGTAATATTGTTCGTAGATCACGTTGGTTGATTGATCACGATCAATTATTCAACAGGCTAAGAGGAACAGAAATGATGCATTGGGATGTACTTATAGCAATTAAGGGAAAAGGGATCACCATTCACAGGCGACAAATATCACCCCTCCCTTTTGGAAAAGGGATTTGATGATCCTTTGGTCAAATAAAGTTTTTATGTAAATCAAAAGGTAATAGCTTTCATTTCATGTCATGTCCCAATCTTTCAACAAAGGCTGCTTTTACCACCCCTTTTTGTTTCAAAAGAGACAGACCTAACTAATTGGTTTTCAGCTGTTTCCTCCTCTATGGTTCGATTATACCCACATATTTATAAATCACGTTTCTATTTTAATTGAATTGAATAACTCGCAGTTGCTTCTCCTTAATATTAAATCTTCCTACATTCTCGTAGCTTTTTGGTCAGACATATTTAAACTAGGATTTGCTTATTCTTTGGATTCACAAGCATTTGTGATAAGAAATTTGACTTGCTTGTAAAAGAAGGGTATGCTTATTTTGTAATGTAAATTAAAATATAAAAGTTCAAAAAGCATCAAGCCGGTGGGTTTTAGTTTGTGGGATTCATGTCTCATAATACGCATTTCAAGTACTGCGAATTGGCTATAGAATAAGAGGAAATTCTAGTCTTGTGGAGCTTCCAAAAGTACATTACCATCAACATTCAACACTTTGAATGAAATCCGTGGACCCCCCCTACCTCCCTCGTCACTTATCACCACACATTTTCTCTAACTGCATCATATCTACCGTACAAGTGTGTGATCAAGATCCACCCGCACGTGTAACCATCACATCATGGTCATAGCCCCACAAGTCAAAAAGAAGAAAAGAAAAGCGAGATGGTTTCGACTTTTCACATAACAAAACAAAACGTACCCATGCACGAGCTTGGAGCACCATGACCCTTTAACGAATATTAAAAAAAATATATATATGTGTAAAAAACCGAAGAGGGAATCTGTTTGACTTTTTGTTCTCTTTCTTCCGTTTATGCATTACAAGTTAGAGAGAGTGAAGGAAGCAATTAAAAGGGCGAGAGAGTTGGTTGAAACAGAAACATGATACTTCACGCGTGTGTGTGCATGCAGTAACGTATGTAACGTAACGTACCGCTAAGCTTTTTGTTTTTTTTTTCAGTTCTTGGATCTTACATTTTTTTTTTGGGTAAATTGCATTTATATTCCATGGTATCAAATATTTTCTGAAAGAAAAAAGAATTTAAGTAATGTATTTAGCTTATAATTCCTGAAATAGAAACTTTACTTTTATAAGTTTTTGTAGAAAAAATCTTAAGTGATAATATGGATTTATTCGAATTAGAATATTATACTGTTAATTACAATTATAAAGTAATCGATTATCATAAATAATTTTACGAAAATTTAATTTATAGAGATAAATTGAACTTATAGTTATAGAGATTAAAAAAGTAATAAAATGATTAAAAAGCCCTTTCTTTCACTTTATTTCGTGTGCCACTTTTTCCCGTGGAATTTCGTGCAACAGAAGGGCTAGTCCTAGTCTTGTGGTTGTGAGATGCAGGAAATGAAATCGAGATCTTTGCTTCAGTGGATTTGCTTTACTGGAACAAAAGAATCGTAGATGTGATATTCTTTCGTTTGTTTCGCTAATTAATGTAACGATTAATTTTTTTTCCGGGGAAATAAATAGGATATTTCGAGTAATTATAATAAATTAATTTGAAGTAAATAATTTTTTATGTTCTTTAAGGGGAGAGAGAGAGAGACTCAAATTTCAGCAACAATTTGAAAGAAAAATACATATTAGATTGATGTGATATTATGAAAGAGTAGGTATTATTAAATGTTTTTAAAATTTATATCTTAACAAAATTTTTATTGAATGTTATGGTTGTTGGTTGGGGGAATGGGGATGATGTTGTATAATTGAATACTTCCACAAGCATGCACGTTTCCATATTTCTTTCGGACAATTTACCTCGAAAACAAAATTTGTCGTAAAAGCTCATGAGCAATATTATATACCTTGTGTCCGTGAATGGAAACATTTACTCCTATCGATAATAAAGGTCAGCTTGCGTGACAACGCGCCCTTAACTTTTTAAAAACTTAGATTAAAAGGTTAAGTTCTCCTACGATTTGATTAAAGAAAAGAAAAGTTTGGGCTCATTTTTGACACTTATAAAACTTCGGAATATGTTTCTTTATTTATTTGTTCTCTTTTAAAGAAATACAAAATATGTATTGCTCCATGGCATGTATGGTGTGTGCATTGGTTGACACTGGGATTTGCCATATTTGGAAATAAATGGGATATGCGTGTTGTGAAAGAGGACGATGACGATGCCTGCTGGTAAGGAGAACAGAAAGTTTAACAGAAGTAGGGAAAGACGAAAGGGGTAATTAGGTAGGGGGGTAATCATATTATTACTGAGGAAACATATGGCTTTGGTGTCCCCAGAACCAGAAGAGATGCGCATAATCTCTTCAACAGTCAAACAAGCAAAAATCAATCCAATACAGTTACCCTATTTAGTAACATTTTCACAACAACAATAACCCTACTCTGACCTCTACACCCATTCATAGACACTGTGGCCAGTTTACACATGACTTGGTCAGTACTGACCCAGATTGGTACCATCCATTTTCCTTTCCGTTTGTATATAGAATAGACTGGGATTTGATTTTTTTATTTTTATAATATTATACAATTCTTTTCATGCCATTTTGAATAAAATAGATAAACTAATAATTGATGATAACAAAAGATAATTATATAATAACTAATCAATAATATATGAATTAGGTGATAACTTTTCCACATATGAGAATCAAATTATAAATATATTTGGCATAAAACTATAAATTGGACCTTAACAATAAGACATTGCCTGTTACTATAAGATTTTGTAGGGTGCATATATAAACCTTGTAGTACAGTGTGTACACGGCAATATATATATAGATGTTGATTATACTTTATTCCACGTGTCTTTTTTTCTGATTTCCCACAAGGTGTCATGAAGGATTCTAATCAAAGAGAATAGCGCCTTTAAGCCTTTCATATCCAAACTAGAGCATGCTCACACAACAAAATAATAACAATAGTCACACTTTCTTACTGCCCTGTAGCTCTATCTGTTCCCGTCTCATTGGATATAGAAAGCAATTTCAATAACAAATTCAAGAAGATGCATTAGGTAGCGGATGAAAGTTGATAAAAAGAGGTAATTTCATATACTAATGTTTAAAAAAAATAAAAAAGACTTAATAATTTTTTTCTATGTATTTTGGTAGAACCAAAAGGTACGTAATACGCATCATACTATTCGTAGTAAAATATTTTTCTAAACCATGCATAATTCTAAAATATAAGGTTTTTAGTCTTCATTATCATAAAGATATTCACCAGAAAATGACGAAATGTAAACTAAATATATACTATTCAGATATAAGGTTGTAGGTACTTATATAGCAATTTTTAGAGTTTTATTAGATTTTGTTAATAGTTTATTATAATTCAGATTTTAAAATATAATTTTAGAATAATACTTTTAAAATTACCCTCATTCAAACTTAAAAATTAAAAAACACACTTTATACTTGAGTTAGAGTTTCACGTAATTATATGACAACATTAGCCTATCATTAAGATTCGTATTTAAAAATCTATAAGAATCCTTTAATGTAAATTAAGGTTTCGTAATATTCTGAAATATTTATCCTGGGTAAGAATTTTCTCAATGACTTCAACAGTAGATTTATTAATATTTTTAATAATTTGAAACTCTTAAAAAGTAATTTAGTAGAATAATATAGATAATTCAAATGTTTTTGGGTATCTAAAATATAAAATATAGATTATTGGTATAATAGTTCTCTACTTTACTCTAATATTTAAAAGGACAAAAAGAGTGCGATACTCATTTCAACAGTCAAAAAGATTGACGAGAAAGTAGAATAATTTCTCCATCCTTTTGTAGTTTTGTTGATAGGAACATCAACACAATAAAGCAATGCAAACATCAAAGCAACAAATGAAAAGATAGGTAAAAATTTAGGGAGTCATCCTTCATATAAAGTGAGTCATTGTTCCATCAATTCATATTTAATTGTTGACCATCGGTCCATCATCTTGGTTTTCATAAGCAATGAGCAATCTATTTGTTATTGCAATTTCGTGGGTTTTATTTTATATTTATTATTTTATTAGAAAAGTTTTTTAATTATTATTAATAATTATTTTCTGCAATAACTAATTGGTGTTTAGTGATTATATATTTATTAGTTTTTGTTAAAAGGTTAACTTAAATTAAATACTCAAGTACGGTAAATAATGGTGTGAGTTATGGTTGATGTTCTTTTCCGCCAACTCGATAGAGAATTTCCCAAGTACAACTCATATTGTAACGTTCGATAGTACTAACTCCTAAGCCACTAAAAGAGGGAAATATCATATACACGTGTGCATTGTAAAATTTTGTGACCGGTTTACTTTCTAATACAATTGAAAGCTCACATATAATGGCCCAAAAGAAGCAAATGCAGCTTTGTTAGGACGAAGAGCATGTTCTAATAACATGTATATGTCCCTCTTTCTAAAGTAGGAAAGGCAGTTGGGTCCTATCAACCAAAGAGCATCACCCCAAAATTGCATAGGTAGAGATAAGAGATGCATTAAAAAGGGCGTGCAAGAACCATAAATTGTATAGTAAAGGAGCTTGAATGAACCATTTAAAAAAGGACTTGTTCAAACTGGCAAGAGGGTTAGTACTTAGTACGTGCAATAATTCAAACAGAGAAGAGAGAGTGAGAGGGGGCATAAGGTGGTGGGAGATGGTCTTGAAGACCATGGTTCCATCGTTTTTCCGTTTTGCTTTGAAAAAGGCGAAAGCATGGCACTAACAGACAAATGATTCTGGTTTTCTCCGAACCCAAGAAAGACCAAATACGAAAGAGAGAGAGAGATGCCAAACACCAATACCAACACAAAAGTACGTGTCTTTGAGAGGCACAACTCACCCGCCCACACGAGTGGTTCTCGAGTTGCATGCTAACGCTCACATCCCTTTTTGCTTATATAAACTTATTTTAAAAAGAGAGAGAGATCAGTCTCAAAGTAAGAACCTCCCTGTCCCTGACCTCACTCTGGTTGCTCTCTCTCTCTCCCAATCTGTGAACAGATCATGGCCTGTTGAGTGAGAGAGGATCCGTGTGGTTTCTTCTCTTCTTTTGGCTATAGTTTTCCTCTCTCCGTCTCTCTCTCAATGATACTCTATAATCTTTTTCTCTTTTAAAATCTGTTCTCTGTTTTCTCTGATTCTTCTCTGTCCCAAAAGTAGATAATATCCTCTTGCGTTTTCTTTTCTCTGGTGCCAAACAAACAATTAGCATTAATGTAACGGCAGAGATGAACTAGATCAAAAGGGTTACAAGAGATTCTATTTCATATTCCTCCTCTCTGGCAAAACCAAACGGGGTAAATCTTCTGTAAGTAATTATATTTCACGACTTCGTCTTTGAGGCATTGTTGAAATAGGAGTCCATTTTGGGTTTTCCCGGTTCTGGTTGCTGTGTGTCGTTTTCCCTGCCTCGCGCTAGTCTGCTTTATCTGTGTTCAAAATGACTCTACAACAGCTCAGGAGTGCAAACTTTAGGTCTCAAGACCTGAACCTTTTGCCTCAATCTCCTCGTGTTTCTCAGCCCCCTCTCTCGCATACATTTGGTTTCATAGGCCAAGCTAGAGAGTTAGAAAGCCAACGTACTCAAATGGGGTCTCAGGCTTTTAATCCTTCAGTGGTCCAGAACCAAAAAGCATGGAACCGTGAAGGGTTGGAAAGCAGGGGTGCCAAGAGATTTGATGATGGAAAAGATGAGCCTTTTGGAATTCAACAGAAAGACAAGTCTCTGGATTTGGGCGAGGATGATGACCCAAGGATTTCTCATCCAGGAAAGAACGGGCACACAAAGCTATGTGCCAGAGGTCATTGGAGGCCAGCTGAAGATGCCAAGCTCAAAGAGCTTGTAGCTCAATACGGTCCGCAAAACTGGAATTTGATTGCTGAGAATCTTGTAGGGAGATCAGGTAAGTCTTGTGATGAACAGTCGAAAAAGATACTATTTAGGCAGAGAAGTCCTCAAAGTTTCCTACTTTTTTTTTGTCCCCAGCATATCTTTTGCTTGATCTCTTTTTTTTGTGTGTGATAAACAAGTACAATGTCTTCAATCCCATGGACGTACCTAATACCAGTGTAAATCATGCTCGAACTTGTTAGGGAAGAGCTGCAGATTAAGGTGGTTTAATCAGTTGGATCCAAGAATTAACAGGAGGGCTTTCTCAGAAGAGGAAGAAGAGAGACTCTTAGCTGCTCATAGGTTATACGGCAACAAATGGGCTATGATTGCTAGATTATTCCCTGGTAGGACTGATAATGCAGTGAAGAACCATTGGCATGTTATCATGGCTAGGAAACATAGAGAGCAAGCCAGCATTTATCGTCGGAAAAAGCCCTCTTCTGCTTCGCAAATCCTCCCCAAAGGGCTTGACGTCACTTTGCAAAACAACGCTTGCAGCGAATCAACTATCTCTAACACCATTGATGAATCTGCATCAACAATAACTGATCTCTCGCTCACTCCATCTTCAACCAGAGCACCCACTAGGCTCTTCACTGGGTTTAGCTCTCAAGGTGGTCATATGGGTATGCTCCATATTCCTCGTTTATTTAAAGTTCCGGATTTAAACGTTTATTCGTTACAGGCTTGTTCAATTAGTTTTACTTTTATGCGCTTATGAGTTTGGGCTTGCAGGTTCTACTGCAGATAAGGAAATGAGAATAGGAAGTAGAGACTTGAGCAAGTTTTACCTCAGTGGCAGTGAGTTATGCCTAACCAATCCTATGGGTGTGGACCAACCTGGTCAGTCAGATTCAAACTCATCTGAAGTGTCTGCAACAGAGTCAGTGAGCACCAAAAGGTTGAAATCCTCTTCCTCTGAAGACGGTAAAATTGGAGATGGGAAAATCAAAGCACCCTTCATTGACTTTCTTGGGGTAGGAGCCACATGAAAAAGTATTTTTGGGACAAAATTAGAGAAAAATGCTGATAGCAGAAGGGGATTATTGCTGTTCATTAATGGGAAAAAAGAAGAAGAAAAGAAATAGTGGGTCTGAGATCTCTTTCTACAATGCGTAATGCACATTAAGTTCCATAAGTAGAAAAAGATAGCAAAAAAGTAAAAAGAGAACAGAGACAAAACTTATGGTGATGTAAGGATCTCAAATGTTATGTGCTTGGGACTTATGTAGCAGAAGGCAAGACTAGGGGACCGTGTTATGAAATGAGTCATTGAGAGATAGGGAGAGATCAGGCAAGGCAAAGATAAAGGCCGATGAGATGCTGGTCTCTTTTCTGTTTGTAAACTATAAATTAACTTACCCATCTTTAATGACTTGGCAATGCCCCGTTTGCTCTTTGATATGCAATGTTCTTTTGCATCAACTTCGACCATTGATCTGCTTGCCTGTTTTAGTTTTATATGAATATGATGATAGACACATGCTCTCGTAATCATTTCACCCTTTTGCTCTTCAGTTCTACCTTTCACCCTTCCTTCAACTTTTGACTTGATAATTAATGTGCCCGTTGTAATAGTAATTAAACAAATATGTATAAGGAGGCTAGCTGAAATTATATTGGTGCGATTACTTGCACAAAATATGTAAAACAATCCATCAAGTCAGTACTAGTTAAAGATCCAAAATACAACTAACTTTATGGCATAACAGACTAAAGTAGAAGTGTTTTGAGTAAATTTTAGGTATGCCTCGAACCACATGACCTAAAGAATAGTTGCTTAACTGATTAAGGAGACATACAATTTACTAAGGAAAACATTTTATAAACCAAATTCAAAAACAAAGCACTTGAACATTATCAGATTTTTGTTATCTGGATTGGTCCAGGTTTAATAAACCCAATATGATGATCCAGGTTTACGAGAGTGACATTAACAAACAATAAACCCAAGATCGATTCATCATCTTACAAACTTTTGTCAGATTTGAAAAATAAAACTACAGACTCAACCCCGCTTGCCGTTTCTTTTAGACGGGTTCCGGCCAATTGGACCGTCCCATTTTCGAAACACCTAGGCGGAGACGTAGTCCCTTGCCATTGTCCTACTCAGTACTCAGTCTTTAGCTCTGATATTAACCTAGATTATCCATATATGATCTCTCAAACCCATTACTTCTTGTTAAAAACGTGATCTAAGAACTAATTTTTAAAGGTTATATGACCTTCACAAATATTATGATAGGTAAATGACTAGAGGCTCAATATTATTATAATCAAAAGTTGAACTATTAGACATGCTCTGGAGATGAGAACACAATACGAAGTCACGTAGATGGATGTTGATATTATTTCTACCAGAACACAAAAGAAGAGAAGTGGTTATGACTGTATAGGCTTCTCTATTGAGATAATTAGAGTTATTACTGTTGGTTTATGCCCTTGCAGCCAATTTTGGTTGTACTTTTAATTGTATAAAATTTGTTTTATTCAATAAAAGACATTCTTTATCTTTGTGTATTTTAATTATTTAATTATTAATCATAAAGATAAAATCCTTGGAATAATTGTTATGCAATTAGAAATTATAATGTGA
>JAOTIZ010000002.1:11060077-11084229 GCA_027123425.1 Erythroxylum panamense | reverse complement strand
ATTCCCATCCACAGGTGATGAGAAGAAGATCGGGTGAAAGAAAGTGAAGGTTTTTGTTTGTTTGTATGTGTACATATGATGTGTTTTTAAGTTAGATTGTTGGAAGATAAATCCTTAGACTTATGTTGAGAATTCCTTCTCTGTAGTGGTGTAATTTAGCTGAGGTCTTGCAAAGGTCTTGCTAGCATAATAGATCGTATGCAATCTTTTATCTTAATTTCCTTTGACCCAATACACAACCTATAGCTTGGTCACTTGCATCACACATAACTTCAAATGGAAGTGTCCAGTCCGGTGGTGATAGAATTGGTGCTGATATTAATGCCTCTTTTAATTTGTTGAATGTAGATGTAACATCCCGTTACCCATGGTAAGACTAGAATAGTAAATTATGATAAATTTATGTGGAATTAGGAAAATACACGTTATGCATAAATTAATTATGACATACACATTTTTACACATTCATATGATTGTACATGCATTCTTTGGCATTTCCGGGTACAATGGAGTTGTTAAATATGACTAAAATGTGTTTTTGGCAATTTTGGTATTATTTAGGATATTTTGGTATTTTTAGTGAATTAGGGATTAATTATCTTGAAAATTAAATTTGGTATGTATTAGAGTTTATTCCGCAATTTTGGAGACATTTTGGATATTTTGAAAATTTGGTGAATTATTTTTTAGTCGAAAAATTATTTGGAGAGTCATATGATTATTTCAGACTTTTGGTGATTTTTTTTAATTTTCGAAAGTTTGGGGGTTTAAAAAAAGAAGAAAAAAAGGGAACAAATGAGAAGGTGACACATGGCCCACATGCATGGGTGCCATGTGTCATTGATGTGTTAAATCATGCGGTTTGGTGGCTCCCCCCTCATTCTTTCATTGTTTCCCGAAAAAAAAAACCCATATGAAAACTCCTTCCTTGTTCTGCTCACCCATCACTGAAACTACTTCTATGCATGTTGTTTTTATTTTTTGTATCACTCTCAGCTGCTAAAGAACTAGCTGAAGTCTATAATGTGCGTTGATGTTGGCTGCTAGAGAGGGTTAGAAAATCTGGACTTTTGGGTTGGGATTTTTCTGCATTAAGTAAGTTTTTGTTGTGAATAACATTTGCTGGTGTTGTAATGTTCTGTACTTGGGTTCATGCATGAGTGAAATGAAAGAAATAGATTCAGTAGTGAGAGTGAATAAGTACCAAAACATAGAGAAAAATGTAGAAAAAGAGGAGTGAATGTGAAGGATATCGATGGTAATGTTTATGTTTAAATCCTAAATTTTTGCATTGATTGTGTTGAGATGAGCTGGATTAGAGTGAGTTGAAGGTAAATGGAAGTGGGAAAACATGACCCATGTTCTGTTGAGAATTGTTTCTGTTCAAAAAAAAATTTGCAGTAGGAAAAAAAAACAGGAAGAGGATGATGAATAGTGTGTTTTTGACGTTGGTGTCCGTCGGTGTTTGAAACGTGCTTTTGAACTTGAGTTTTTTTAATTGAACAGCTCTCAATCTTTTGCCTATAACTCTTTCATCCGAACTCCAAATAACTTGCAACTTGGACCAATGGATTTCTAAAACATTTTTCTTTCTCCTCATAAAAATTTAGAGCTATCTGAATTAATTTGAAAGTGATTGATAGGATGAAAGTGAGGAAGTTTGCTGGAATATTATGAACTGGAAATTTTCATGATCATGTTTCGGTTTTATAATTATAACTTGAGCTTTAGATTTCTAAATAAGTTCATTTTTTATTCATATTAAACTAGAGACATATTTATACAATTTTTGTGAAGAGGTTGAATTTTAATTATGTCTCTATGATTTTCAAAATTGGCATGTAATTGAGTTGTAGCTTAAGCTGAAGCACTGTCAGGGACAGAAATTATGTCCTATGATTATTGAATAAACTGCATTGATATGTGCCAAAATAGGCTGAGTTGTCTTCAAAAAAGTTATAGCGTATTCCCTTAGGTTTAAATTGGTATAAAGTTTGTAATTTTTGGATATCTGAGCTGAAAAATATGAGTTGTACAATTAGAGGGTATGATCATGTATTAGCCAAAAGTTCAAATATGCACAGTCTGTGGTATTTTATGCATAACTCATTGAATGATGAATCAAATTGAATTATTTTGGAGGCGTTAGAAACTTAAGACATTATAGAACAACTTTCCAGAAGGAAGTGTTGCTTAATTTTGTCATTTACCCTATCAGATTAATTATGCAAAGTTGACCCGAAATTATATGGGTAGAAAATCTGAAGTGTCCAATTAAGTTTGTAATGGATTTCACATTTTCTTTATTATGGTCCAGTTTATAAATACAAATGACGTTAATGAGGGCTTCGATATCCGAATGATTTGTTGATAAGGATCGCAATAGAGTACCCCGGAATTGTCATTGAATATGCATTGTGCATACTTTCTGTACTTTGATATGCATAAAAGAACACTTATACATTTGTGCAAAAATGTGATATTGTGAATGTATTTTGTATATTTTAGAAGAGAATATTGGACGCCAGTCGGACATTGCCAGACAATCCAGGCAATAGCTTATTGGAGCGTACTGTGAGTCAACCTAGATGAATTTCCTAGGATTGATTTGATTTGATTTGTTAAGCTTCCAGTTATTGAATTGTTGCGTTTTGTTTCTGAATTCCGGACTTAAAGTCCGAGGAGTAAATATTTGGGACTGTATTGGAAGTGTTCTGATTGTTTAATAATTCTGTATTATATGTGAATTTTCAATGAAAGTTGAATGTTGGGCTTAGGTCCGATGATTATGAATTTCTGACTGTGCTTTATAAATGATTGTGATATATGGTAAATTCTGAATTGATGCATTTCATAAAATGCATGCTCAGATAAAGGCGTTGTGACCAAAGTAGCCAGTATCAAGCGTTTGCACGTAGAGCTTTGCTCCGTGATATATGTTTCGGACTAAGCCCAATGGGCCAGTATTTGTATATGTGATAGGCACTCAGTCACAACATCAACAACGAATGTGGAGTCTCATATGCATATGTATGTGCTTATGTATGTTCTGATTCGCAATAATTTAATGATGTGCCATGATAGTGTGAGTATTAGGAATATACATGTTTTGCTTGAATAATTGTGAAACATGTTATTTGTGTATGTGAATCCGGTGAAATCATCAATGATGATTCACTCATTGAGTTTGCAAAACTCATAAAAATTGCAACGTGGCTTTTCAGGTTCAGAGGAGTTATCCAATTAGACCAATTGGAGTATAGCCACTACAAATGAGCATGAGTTACGGGTCGGGATCAATTTGCACTTGCATATGTATTTCATTATGTTGTATTGAAAGGTGTAATCTTAAGTGTTGTACAATGTGTATGAAAATGGTTTTTGAAATGTAAAGATATTATGAAAGCAAGTATTTTGTTCTGTAATAAGCCCAAGTGATTACTGAAACTTTGATGTGTGTCAATAATATTTATATCTTTTGTGATTGAAATTGTTATAAATAAATCAGGCCAAAATTGATTATCGACTTTTCGCATATGCGTTTATTGTTTAAGAAAATTTGCAATGGGATTCGACCGTTTACTGTTTTAACTTGCCACTCTTGTGGGATTCCTACTCAGATATCACTTAGGATGTCGGGTACATGTCTTACGAGTGTGGGGTGCTATAGTAGACATATACTTGTCATCAAATAGGAAGGGTACATCCTTGACTTAAAGTTTTGTCAAAGGTCTTGCGATATGGGATAAGTCTTTGATGAATCAACGGTAAAATCCTGCATTACCTAAGAATCCTCACACAATTTTACATTGCTTGGCGTTGGAAGTTTCTCTATCACTTTTGATTTTGCTCTGTCGACCTCAAATCTTTGGTGTGAGATTTTATGCCCTAGCATTATCCCCTCTTGCACTATGAAATGACATTTCTCCTAATTCAACACCAAGTGTGACTTTTTACATCTTTGAAGAACTCTGTCAAAATTAGTTTTAAACATATTTTGAAAGAATCTACAAAATCAAAAAATCTTCCATAAACACCTCCATTATATCTTCTATCATATCAGCGAAGATAGACATCATACATCTTTGAAGTACAGTCGGGGCATTGCATAGCCTAAAAGGAATCCGTCTGTACACAAGGGTACAATAAGGGTGAATGTAGTCGTTGCTTGATCATTAGGGTAGATGAATATCTGATTATATCCCTAATATCTATCTAGGAAGCAATCAAATGAATGACCAGCTACCCTTTCTATCATCTGGCTTATGAACGCGAGAGGAAAATGATCTTTCTTAGTCATTAAGTTGAGTTTGTGATAATCTATAAGTACTCTCCATCCTGTCACCGTTCTTGTTGAAATTACTTCTCCAACTCTATTACCATCATTCCACCCTTCTTAGGGTTTGATTATCTCCTTCTCGACCACCTCTTTCATGTTAGGGTTCAACCTTCCTTAAGGCTCCCTCACCATTCTACATCCTTCCTCTAAGTTTATTCGATGCATACAAACATTAGCCTCAAATATCAGCGATCTGCCATCCGATGGCTTTCATTCTCTTTCTAATAATTTCTACCACCTTAGTTTCTTGTTTCTTGTTTCTTGTTCAATTGATTGGAGATGATTATTGATAACATTTGACCTTCACCTAGAAAGGTATATATGAGATACGAAGGTAAAGGTTTAAGCTCTAATTTGGGTGGTTTTTCTATAGATGGTGGTGTGGGTGCTTCAGTTCGAACCAATTTATCTTGATGCATTTGAACCTCCGACTCATCCATCTCATCGTCTACTTTAGGTTCAAGTTTCTGATATCCATTTTCTGTCTCTGCTTCCACTAACTATAATTCAGCGTTGTATCTCTCAAATTGTTCTTGCAAATTTTGATCCATAATTTCAACCTTTATGCACAAGCTGCTTGTTTTTGGGTTCTTTAAAGCCTTATTCATATTGAATTCAATATGATCTTTGCCTATTTGAACTATTAATTTTCCTTCGTGAACATCAATTATAGCTTTCCTTGTATTCATAAACAGTTGTCCAAGGATCAGTGGACAGTTCTTATCTTCTTCAAAATCGAGAACCATAAAATTCATAGGAATAATAAACTTGTCCACTTACATTAAAACGTCTTCCACTATTCCAAACGGTCTTTTAATAGATTGATTAGCCAACTGATTCAACATCGATGTCGACTTAACCTCACCCAAACCCAACTTTTTGAATATTGACAAAGGCATAAGATTAATACTTGCACCTAAGTTACATAAGCACTTTGTGAATTCAAATTCACCAACTATATAGGGTATCATGAAACTCCCTGGATCCTTCATTTTAGGTGGCATCTGACTAGTGACTATGAAGCTGCAGGTGCTAGTTAGAGCTACCGTATGATTATCTTCCCAAGTACGCTTCTTTGATAATATGTCCTTAAAAATTTTTGCGTATTTAGGCATATATTCCAAAGCCTCTAAAAATGAGAGATTTATCTATAATGTCTTCAATTTCTGAATGAATTTTGAAAATTATGAATCCAGTTTCTTCTTTTATAATCTTTGAGGCAAAGGAAACTTGGGTGGATATGGTCAAGGAGCGACATAAAGAGGGTATTCGGTCATATTCACTTCTTTCTTCTTTTCTTGATCTTTTTTAACAGGAGATATAGGCTCCTCTAGTGTCTTTATGGGTATTTTAAGTTCCTTCCCACTTATAAATGTAATAGCCTTTAATTGCTCCCTTGGTTTTGTTTTTGAAGTGCTAAGAAGAATTCCCTTAATCCTCGTAGATAAAGCATTTGATAATTAATTTGCTGGGACCTCTAGATTGTGGATTAAAGATGCATGGTTCTTTGTTACTTGTTCGAATCTAAACTCTAAACTCTTTTGTGCATCATCTAGGGTTCTAAGCTTGTCTAAAATTTTATCAAATTTGGATTCCATTGAGCTTGGTTTGTCTTGTTGGAAGCTTGGTTGTCCTTAAAGTCTGAACTATCCAGCATTGTTTGTCCACGAGAAGTTAGCGTGATTCTTCTACCCAGGGTTATATATTTTAGAGTAGGGACTTTTCCCCCCTCCTCAACCATATTGAGCTCCCATATAATTCACTTACTCTAGATCACTTTTCTTCATCAAGAAACAGTCTACCGTATCACGGTCCATTTGTCCACAAAGTTCACACTTAAGTTGCATGGCTTTCACTTAAGTCGAGTTAACTTATCAATTTTAGTTTTCGTCTCCATCATTTGATCGATAGCCACAATTCCTTTTTGTTCTCAGAAAGTAGTGTTTTGTCTAATCCACTCATGAGGTTGTGTCAATCGTGCCTTTTGTATTTGGGGTTACTCGATTATAGAATGTTTGCAATAAGAATTCCTTGGGTAAATTATGGTGAGGGCATTTTCTTTGCAAATCCTTATATCTTTCCCACACTTAATAGATCGATTCCCTGCCACTTTGCTTGATGTTAATAATCTCTTTGATGATCTTCGTGGTCTTGGTCAGGGGAAAATACTTATTTAAAAAGGCACAAACTAGCTGATCCCAAGTTGTGGCATTGGCTGGGTTGAGGGAATGATACCAAACCTTTTCTCTATCTCTAAGGGTAAAAGGGAATAGCTAAATTTTGACTGCATCTTCCGACATCTGATGGTACTGAAAGGTATCACGGATTTTAAGAAAGTTCACTATATGTGCATTAGGATCTTCATTCGTTAGTTCATAGAATTGCACGTTCTATTGAAGCATGTTTAGGAAGGTTGGTTTGATTTCAAAAAATGTTGCTTGTACGAGTGGCCTAGCTACTCTTTGGTTGTCCGCATTGAAACCTGGTCTCATGAAGTCTATAAGGGTCCATTGTTGACGTCTTGGTTCACTCCGTGGTCCAAATATTGCTGAAATTCTTCAACTATTGTTGCTTTCGCAATTTCCTCCTCTTCTTCACATCGAGCTTTCCTAATGGATAATTCTAATCGACTTATGTCTAAATTTAAGGTTTCAGCTGCACGACTCGACCTTCTCGTGACTTTTGTGTTCATGCAATAGCACAATTTTAGAAATAGAAAGAAAGAAAAAAACAAAAATTAAAAACTAACTAAAGGCCTTAAACTATATAATTAAACTAATCGCCTCCTCAACAACAATGCCAAAAACTTGATTAGGTTGTTGATGCGTGTAAGTTTTAATTAATTAACCTCGATAATCCACAAGCGCACGGGTGATGCGCATAATTCCTAAAGTGTCAATCCCACGAGAAGGGATAATCTAATCCTAAAATCTAAGACCAAAATAAATCGTAGAAATTTAAAATGTAACGAAACTAAAAACAAGAACTCAATTCAATCAATCAAATAAATTCAAGAATCAATCACGAAAATATTATCAATTTAGTAGTTGTAACACACACTCAAAAATTAACCTAAGGAACTACCAATTGAGAGAAAGATAATTTTACCTATCTTTAAGGCTAACCTAATCAATTATGAATTACTAGATTACTGGTTTTAGACGATCCTAGAGTTGATTACTCTATCTTGGGTTATAACCATTAACCCTAATTTATAAACCCTAATCAAATTATGGATGTTGCAATTTCTCAATTAACAACCTATCCAAAACCCTAATTAGATATGAAGTTGTCTAATAAACGTTCAGAAACTTATGCAAGATCTCTCTTCGCATAATTTATCGATTTGATTTAATTCTTGTTCTATTAAATCTCCTAACCCTCGTTAGCCCAATTTAATTATTTTTCAATTTATTTCGAATTATGAATGTCCAGAATTAAATCACAATAAATTCAAATAACACATAAAGAATTAGATTTCATTAAATCAAAGTTAAAACCCCAAAAGGTGAGTTAGAAACATCATCAACATCCAAAAATCCTATCATCAATTGTTATTCCAATTCTATACAATAATAAAACTGAAAATAGCAGGAAATATGAAATTAAACGGACGATGGGAGGCAACAACGTCGGGAAACTCCTGATCCGGGAAGTACGTCAAGTCGACCTCTTCTCCTCTTCTCTCTTCCTTCTTCTCTTTCTCTATCTCTCAATAATTCTCTCTAGGGTTTCTCTGAAAGTGGTTGATGGAAAAGCCTTCTCTGCCTCTTTGTCTTATTCTTTAACTATCTTTCGTGTTTTAAGCAGCCCTAGGGTTTTTTGGGGGTTCAAAAGGTCAAAAAACTCCCTCGAAACTTGACATTTTTTAGTGTTTGCGCATTTGCCCGACGTAGGCCACGATCTTAGGCTATGCCCCAGGCTTCTATCATGATCGTGGGCCATTGTTTCAGCATTAATGTCTCCGAAACTTCCCCATTATTCAACTTTGACCTTGAAACACTATCAAACATATCAAAATACCTCAAAAACATAATAATTATGCTCAAAGACTTGTATTATCCCATAAATACACTTAAACACAAATAATTAACAAACTAACACAATTTAACCTAAACACACACTAAACGATTGAATTAATAATTAAATACATATCAAACTAAGCCCCAAAATATGATCCAATTCATACTTATCATGAGTATCTTAAGCAATTTGATGTCATTAATCACTAAGTGTTATGGAATAATTATACAATCAATTAAGCACCTACCAATTTCTGCCACACTTAACTTGTGGCTGTCTTCTAACAAAACATTAAAATTAATCTCAAAGACCCAAAAACATTTACTCACTTTCCATATGTTCCAAGAATACATAATTATAAGCAAAGATGGACGACTTTTCAAAAATCATAACAAGAGCTCAACATTCCAAGCTTTTACTCATGATCAATCAATATTCATCATCTTTAAAAACTTAGCAATCTATTGTTAGAATCAAAAAATGTGTTTAAACAAGATACGTTTATGGGTGCACTCAATACCATTCATGATCATATCATTCCACAACTTTACATATCATATCATTTCTCCACCACTAATGTTCACATGCAAAATCATGGATCAAAGGACTTTTCAAGGTTGTAATGTGGGTAAAGGTAAAGTGAGATGTATTTAGGTCAAGTGGCATGAAAGCCATCAAAACTAGTGAAACAAAAGTAACACTAAATTATACCACCAAATGCACAAGTTAACATTTATACAAAACTAGGTACTGTCAGCTATGACGAATGTAACACTTATATTTTACAACCCATATAGCTCTCATGCACAAACCACACGAAGCATATACCAATTTGAAGGAATCACTCATACAATTTATGCCAACAATACATTGAAACTACAAAAGTCTTAATCTTCCAAGCCAACATCGACCTCATATTCAACGTACTCCAATAACACATTCATTACAACTTTAGGAGGATGCATTAATCATAAATAACTTTTCAACACATATGCAATTCCTCTTTGATACAATTATTTAAACTTTTTTCTTTTTCTTTTGCTTTTCTCTTTTCCTTCTTTCTTTTCCTTTCTTTTCTTTTCTCTTATAAATATTAAAATAAACTACATCAACATTGGAATTTCAATAATAAGACATAAAATAAAATTCCAATATTATAACCAACCCATATATATGCATACCCCCACACTTAGAATTTTGTACTTCCACAAACTCAAAAATCACAAATGTTCCACTAGCTTTGTGGCTTAGGTAGGACATTTGGTTAAGTATAAAGTATGTAATATGGTTGATACAAAAAGAAAGGCTAATAAGGCTTAAAGGGGGCTTATAAAAAAAGAAAACCGTATAATGGGTAGGCTATTTGGCTAATATAGATTGAAAAAGCAAAGAATGCCTAATCATGTCCATATTAATGCATGTGATAAAAATGTGGTCTCGAATAGAAATTCAAGGCAAAATCAGGATGTACATGTCACAAAGGTCACACATTATCAAAAGACAATGAGACTGATATGAATGTGTTAGTCTAATAAGGCTCAAAATCTCACTAGCTATATCTACCACTAGTCACTATTCTTCTAAAGATAATGCATATTGACCAATCACAAGATTAAAAATACATGCTAAAGTTGCTATGAAATTCTCTAGTCAATTCATTATCTACTCCTGATTATATAATCCTAGAATCAATAAAAAGCGATAAAATGTTTGTTTTGTTTATTTTATTCTTTCTCTCATTTTGATTGAAAAACTAGAGCAAGCAAGAAACAAACTAACAAAGACTACACATGCATATAAAAAAATGTGAAAATGTAAAGAAGGGAAATTTACTTCCCTTGGGTTACCTCCCAAGAAGTGCCTTGGTTTAGGGTCGTTGGCTTGACTCTATATTTCTTCCTCACGTGACAAAATTGTGATCTTTAGGAATTACAGTTAGCTCCACTTCCACGCGAGGTTATTCTGGATAAGGCCTTAGTTGATCATCAATTCCATTCATCATCCACCCCATCCTTAGACTTTCAATCTCTACTAAGTCTATGCTTTCTTGAAAGATCTCGAATGTCTCTTCACCTTTTTCTTCCTCGTTTAATTCCTCTAAAGTACTAGGTAAAAGTAAAGAGTCATTCTCAATAACAAAATAGAACTTAGTGTTTACCTTTGAGCTAAAAGATATAACTTTTCTACTTTGACCTCCTCCTTTACTTCTTCTACACAAGCAACTCCTTAAATGCTCTCAAAATTCTCAAGCTCCTCATCACTTTGTAAAGTTTCCGCACTATCTTCCATTAGGTATACCTAGGGTTGATATGGTTGCTTCTCTTCCATTTTTAATTTTAAGTAGTTGATCCTTGTTGCCATCTCACCAATTTGGGTTACCACATTCAAGTTTCTAGACGTTATATGCCTCATTTCCTGCTGGAACTGTTGCAACTACTATTGTAGGCTCTATTGAAATTGAAGATTGCTAGCAATCACAACATTCATCAATTCTTCCAAATATGTACCTGAGTTGTGACAAGAAGCTTCTAGTCTACATCGGAATTGTTGTATGTCCTACACACTATCATATAAGTAATTCTGATGGTTATCCCATCAATAACCAAAGTTAGGTTGATTAGTATAACCTTGGTTATAAGATTAAGAATAAGAGTTATAAAATAAATTACTTCTATCTATATTAGATTTTTTTAACACAAAAACCAAACAAAAAGTGAAAAGATTATGAAATAACTAAAAAGAAACTAATTAAAAATAAATATGTACAAAAAATAATTAAAATCACAAATAAAATTAAAACACCACATTCCCCAACAATGATGCCAAAAATCACGCATCATAATACTAATTAAAATAAAACAACTAGACTACTACTATAGTAGTGGTGAGTCTAGGTCAATCCCATAGAGAGTGTGTAAAGTTGTTAAAATGAAATTAATCAGTGTTGAAGTTGAGGGGTTTTGGATTTTAGAAATAAGAAAATAAAATGAAACTAGACTAATAAAAACAAATTAAAGAAAACATGCAAAAAATGATAAAAATAGGGAATTCGATAAGACCTGGTTCTTTGGCTCAATCTTGGCTACACACTAATTAAAAATATTTCACTAATTTGTTTTTCTCTAACCTCTCCTACCGACTATTAATCGCGGGTTAATAATTAACCCAAGTTTTTCTTTAGGTTTTGTTTAATCAAGATAAGATCGTTAATTAAATCTAAACACCGAATAACTTAGGATACGATCTCCATATTCAATTAGGCAGTAGCATTACGAATTAGAAAAATCGATTAATCAAGGCAACAGTCACATACAATGGGTCATTTAACCTAGGTCATGTTATCCTTAATGATTACGAATCATTAGACGCTACACATGAATTTCAACATAACAATTATGGATTATATCAAAGTTCTAGTAATGAGTTTGGAAATAAATGATTCAATAAATGCATTAAAATCATTTTTTACAATACCCAATGGGTTCATACACAAATAACTGAACAATAACGAAAATTTGATTATCCATACACAACCCAAATGCATATGCATGGGATAACACAATCAATTTAATAGGAGAGAAAGAAACAACAAAAATATGAAATACACTTAAACTGGGTCATCGACATCGATGTCACCTCCGAACTGACGTTACCCCTTCATAGATCTCTCCCAGAAAAATGCTTCAACCCCACTTAAGATAACCCTCGTCGAAACCCCCTCGGTTCTTTCTTCACTACGTCTCCTGTTCTATTCTCCCTCGTTACTGTTATCTGATTTAACAATTTATTATGTTGTCTACCGCCATTGTTTATGTGCTCTTCATTACTGTGCATTTTCATTTAAAATGCTCCCAATGTCTGTGTAATGTCTGGGTTAAACACAGATGTCTGCGTTTAATGCAAATGTAGACGTTGTCTGCGTTTTACTCTTTGATCCACCTTAAACGTTGACGTCTAACCTGCGCTTTACTCTTTGATCCACCTTGTAGCCTTATGTTTTCTTTAAATATTGTTATTGTATTGTGCTTCTCATTCACGTCACATATGTGCTATTGTTTTGGTGATTTATCCTAGTAACTACCTTCTTATGCTGTGTTGTTTTCTTCTGGAGTGGAATGCTCCTTCATATTGCTCTACCAATTAATCCAAATGCTTTCCATTAAATTTGAACTCACATTCTTGCTTAGGACATGCATAGCCGTGACCAACTTTAAATCTTCTTTGTATATGTTTTTGTCTTTTAATTTTTTCTTCTTGCTCTAGAAAGATAAGTAGAAATTAATCTTTAAAAAATGGCCTAAATATTGTGCCTTCGACTCACTTTAACTTCTTTGCTTCCGACTTATGCCTAAAATTACATATGAGTCAAAGTGAGTATCTTAAGCAATTTAATGTCATTAATCACTTTTCCCCTACACTTAACTTTCTGTCGTCCTTAAGTAGAACATTAAAATTAATCACAAAGACCCAAAAACATTTACTCAATTCATATATGTTCTAAGAATACATAATCATAAGCAAAGATGAATGGCTTTTCACAAATCATAACAAGAACTCAACATTCCAAGCTTTTACTCATGATCAATCAACATTCATCATCTTCAAAAATTGAGCAATCTAATGGTAGACTCGAAAAATGTGTTTAAATAAGATATGTTCATTGGGTACACTTAACAATATTTATGATCATGTCATTCCATAACTTTGCATATCATTTCATTTCTCCACCACTAATGTTCACATGCAAAATCATGGATTAAACAACTTTTCAAGGTTGTAATGTGGGCAAAGGTAAGGCAAGATGTATTTGGGTCAAATAGCATGAAAGCCATCAAAGTTAGTGAAACAAAAGTAACACTTAATTGTACCGCCAAGTGCACAAGTTAACATTCATACAAAACTGGGTACCGTCAGCTATGACGAATGCAACACTTATATTTCACAACCCAATTTAGCTCTCACACACAAACCATATGAAGCATATACCAATTCGAAGCAATCACTCATACAATTTATGCCAACAATACATTGAAACCACAAAAGTGTTAACCTTCCAAGCCAACATCTACCTCATATTCAACATACTCCAATAACATATTCATTACAACTTTAGGAGGATGCATTAATCATAAACAACTTTTCAACACATATGCAATTCCTCCTTGATACAATTATTTAAATTTTTTCTTTTTTTGTTGCTTTTCTCTTTTCCTTCTTTCTTTTCCTTTCTTTTCTTTTCTCTTATAAAAATTAAAAGAAACTACTTCAACATGGGAATTTCAATAATAAGACATAAAATAAAATCCCAATATTATAACTAACCCATATATATATACATACCCCCACAATTAGAATTTGTACTTCCACAAACTCAAAAATCACAAATGTTCCACTAGCTTTATGGCTTAGGTTAGACATTTGGTTAAGTATAAAGCATGTAATATGGTTGATACAAAAAGAAAGGCTAATAAGGCTCAAAGGGGGCTTATCAAAAAAGAAAATCATATAATGGGTAGGCTATTTAACTAATATAGTTCAGAAAAGCAAAGAATGCCTAATCATATCCATATTAATGCATGTGATAAAAATGTGATCTCGAATAAAAACTCAAGGCAAAATCAGGATGTACATGTCACGAAGGTCACACATTATTAAAAGACAATGAGACTGATATGAATGTGTCAGTCTAATAAGGTTCAAAATCTCACCAGGTTTGTTTACCACTAATCACTAGTCTTTTAAAGATAATGCATATCAACCAATCACAAGAGTAAAAATACATGTCAAAGTTGTTATGAAATTCTCTAGTCAATTCACTATCTACTCATGACTATATAATCTTAGAAGCAATAGAAAACTAAAAAATGTTTGTTTTGTTTGTTTTGTTTGTTTTATTCTTTCTCCCATTTTGATTGAAAACTTAGAACAAGTAAGAAAAAAACGAATAAAGAACACGCATGCATATAAAAAGAAATGTGAAAATGTAAAGAAAAAGAAATTTACTTCCTTTGGGTCACCTCCCAAGAAGCGTCTTGGTTTTGGGTCGCTGGCTTGACTCTACGTTTCCTCCTCAAGTGAAAAAATTATGATCTTCAGGTATTACAGTTAGCGTCACTTCCAGGCGAGGTTGTTATGGATAGGGCCTTAGTTGCTCATCATTCCCTTTCAACATCCCTCCAATCCTTAGACTTTTGATCTCTAATGAGTCCATACTTTCTTGAAAGATCTCGAATATCTCTTCACCTTTTTCTTCTTCATTTAATTCCTCTAACCTGCTAGGTAAAAGTTAAGAGTCATTCTCAACAACAAAATGGAACTTATTAGTATTTACCTCTGAGCTTAAAGATATAGCTTTT
This sequence comes from Erythroxylum panamense, assembly GCA_027123425.1. Taxonomy (NCBI): domain Eukaryota; kingdom Viridiplantae; phylum Streptophyta; class Magnoliopsida; order Malpighiales; family Erythroxylaceae; genus Erythroxylum; species Erythroxylum panamense. Next base: position 11,069,511 of record JAOTIZ010000002.1, on the reverse strand, counting down.
TCTACTTCGTGCTCCTCCTCTGCTTCTTCCACACAAGCAACTCCTTAAGTAATGCTCTGAAAATTCTCAAGCACTTCATCACTCTATAAGGTTTCTACACTAGCATCTATTGGGTATATCTCGGGTTGATATGGCTGCTCATCTTCCATTTGAGATTCTAGGTAGTCGATCCTCGTTGCCATCTCACCCATTTGGCTTACCACGTTCTGGTTTCTAGACGTTATATGCCTCATTTCCTAGTGGAACTGTTGCAAATAATGTTGTAGGATTGTTGAACTTTAAGATTGCTAGCAATCACAACATTCATCAATTCTTCCAAATATGTACCTGAGCTATGACAAGAAGCTTCTAGTCTACATGGGAATTGTTGTGTGTCCTGCACACTATCATAGAAGTAATTCTGATGGTTATCCCATCCATAACCAAAGTTAGGTTGATCAGCCCAACATTGGTTATAAATAAGAGTTATAAAATAAATTATTTCTATCCATGTCAGATTTTTTTAACACAAAAACCAAACAAAAAGTGAAAAGATTAATAAATAACTAAAAAGAAACTAATTGAAAATAAATATCTATAAAACACCAATTAAAATCACAAATAAAAATTAAAACACCGCACTCTCTGGCAATGACGCCAAAATTGACTGCGTATCATAACGCTAATTAAAATGAAATAACTAGACTGCTACTATAGCAGTGGTGAGTCTAGGTTGATCCCACAGAAAGTATGTAAAATTATTGAAATAAAATTAATCGACGTTTAGGTTAAGGGGTTTTGGATTTTAGAAACAAGGAAATAAAATGAAACTAGACTAATAAAAACAAATTAAAGAAAACATGCAAAAAATGATAAAAGTGGAGAATTCGGTAGAGATCTAATTCTTTGGTTCAATCTCGGCCTACACACTAATTACACATATTTCATTGATTGTTATTCTCTAACCTCTCTTAGCCACTATTAATCGTAGGTTAATAATTAACCCGAGTTTTTCCTTATGTTTTTTTAATCAAGATACAATCGTTAATTAAACCTAACCACCGAATAACCTTAGATACGATCTCTAGATTTAGTTAGGTAGTAGCATTAAGAATTAGGAAAATTGATTAATCAAGGCAACAACCACATATTATGTGTGATTTAACCTAGGTCAAATTATCCCTAATGATTACGAATCATTAATCGCTACACATGAATTTCAACATAACAATTACAGATTATATCGAAATTCTAGCAATGGATTTACAAATAAACGATTCAATAAATGCATTAAAATCATCTTTTCACAATACCCAATGGGTTTATATATAAATAACCAAAAAATAATGAAAATTTGATTATCCATACACAACCAAAATCTATATACCTAGGATAACACAATCAATTCAATACACTTAACTCAGGTCATCGACGTCAGTGTCACCTCTGAACCGATGTTGGGACATTACCCCTCTATAGGTCTCTCCCAAAAACATACTTCATCCCCACTCAAAATAACCTTAGCTGAAACCCCCTCAGTTCTTTCTGCACTAAGCCTCCTCTTCTATTCTCCCTCGGTACTATTATGTGACTTGACAATTTAATATGTTGTCCACCGTCACCATTCATGTGCTCTTCATTATTGTACATTTTCATTTAAAACACTCCTAATTTCTACATAATGTCTAGGTTAAACGAAGACATTTGTCTTCATTTAACGCAAACATTTGCATTTTAATCTCCTTGCAGCCTTTGTGATTTGTTCATATGTTGTTGTCATATTGTGCTTCTCTTTCATGTCACACATGTGCTATCATTTTGGTGATTTATCCTAGCAGCTACCTTTTTATGCTGCATCGTTTTCTTCTGGCGTGGACTGTTCCTTCATGTTGCTTTACCAATTAATCCAAATGCTTTCCGTTAAATTTAAACTCACATTCTTGTATGGGACATGCATAGTCGTGACCAACTTTAAATCTTCTTTGTATTTCTTTTGTCTTTTAATTTTCTTCTTCTTGCTCCATGAAGACAAATGGAAATTAATCTTTGAAAAATGACTCAAATGTTGTGCTTTTGACTAACTTTAACTTCTTTGCTTCCAAATTGTGTCTAAAATCACATATGAGTCAAAGTGAGTATCTTAAGCAATTTAATGTCATTAATCATTAAGTATTATGGAATAATTATACAATCAATTAAACACCTATCACCTTTCTAGTTGCTAAGTTGAGCTTTCTAAAGTCTATGCACATTCGCCACCCATTCTATGCCCTCATTGGTACCAACTCATCATTTTGGTTTCGTATCACTGTCATATTAGTTTTCTTACCCATTCGTAGTATGAGATTGGATAGATTATACATGTATCCAAAAGTTTTAAAATCTCTTTCATTACCCATCTTTCGTTGTTGGATTGAGTCTTCTTTGGGGTTCCCGTTTTGGTTTAGCATTCTCGTCTAAAAGAATCTTGTAAATGCAAATCGTCGAGCTGATGCCTTTTATGTCCATTAAAGTCTAACAAATTGTAGTTTTGTATTCTTTAAGTAATGTCACCAATTTTTCCTTTTACCCTTTAGTCAACTTTTTTTAAATGATCGCAGGTAATGACTCTCCGTCACCCAAATAAACATATTTAAGGTGATCAGGTAAGGCCTTCAACTTTATCTTCAAAGCTTGAAAACAGAAGGTAGCATTTTCTTGTGATCTACAGTAAGTTCAACATTCAAAGTTTTTGGATTTATTTTCATTGCTGATAACGATTCTACAACTTCACAAGTTTCATTAATTTTCTCATTCACTTCTGATTTGGCCTTAAACTCCAACTCATCTTCAATATTTTCTTCATTATACATATCCTGAACAAACGAATCTATAATATCCATATGATAGACATATTGAAGATAATTAGGGTATTTCATTGCTTAGAAAATATTGAATTTTACTATCTCTCCATCAAACTCTACAAAAAAAGTACCCTTATACACATCAATTTTTGTCTTGGTTGTCTTCATAAATGGCCTACCCAATAAAATTGAAGCCGAATGTTCAACACTATCTCCATCCATTTTCAAGATGTAAAAATCTACTAGAAATACCAAACTATTAACTTGGACTAAAACATCCTCAATAACACCAATAGGACGCACATATGAACAACCAACTAGTTGAATAATCACAATAGATTCTTGTAAAGAATTCAAATTTAAAACTCAATAAATTAAGTATGGCATGACATTATTAAATGCATCTAAGTCTAGCATGGCACACTCAATTTCCTTATTACCAATAACACATGGAAGTGTAAACATACCTAGATCTTTGCATTTTTATGGTAATTTCCTATTCATCACAACTGATACATTCTTGCCCAAAAATTTTCTCTCCTTATCCTTCAGTTTCTTTTTATTTATGCATAGCTCCTTTAAGAATTTGGCATATTTTGGAACTTGCTTGATGGCTTCAAGAATTGATATATGGATTTTCACCTTTTTAAAGGTTTCTAGGATCTCTCTTTCATGCTCATCTTCTTTTAGTTTAGCCAACCTGCTAGGAAAAGGAGTACACGCGCATTAATTGATATTGATGAAGATAAATCAGTTTTTACCTCTCTTGCTTCTTAAGTTGGAAGTTCTTCCTTCTTTTGTCCATCATCATTCATTTCTTCCTCCATTGGTAAAGAAGTTCCAAATTGAATTTCGATATCACTTCTCAAAGTTATTACACTCACATTCTCCTAAGGATTCACCATCATTTGGGAAGGTAATTTTTCTAATACTTGTGCTTCCAATTGACTTACCGAGGTGGCTAATTGAGTTATCTAATTTCCTAATTTTTGAAGGCTTACCATTGTTTCCTGTTGAAATTGTTGAGTATTATTAGCAAGTGCCTTAACAATTTCATCTAAAGAATTACCTAAATTTGAAGATTGAGGTTGAGCATATGTTGGGGCTTGAGATTGTTTAAAATTTTGAGGTTGATATCGTTGTTGGCCTCTTTGATTTCTATAGCTCAAGTTTAGATGATCCCTCCATCCTAGATTATAATGATTGGAATATGGATCATATTTTCATTGAGGATGGCCAAGAAATCTCCCTATCAAATTAGCTTCTTAAAAAGAGTCTTGTTGCAATGTAGGACACATATATGTCGATCATGGAGCCCTCAAATTGAAAAATGCTAACAAGAAAACTTTTAAGGTCAACGGGCATCGTTGCAAGCTATATCTCAGAGGAGCAATTCCTAAGCACAAGGAAGGGATTTCCTTCTATTCGAACAATTAAGAAGCCTCCATGGATGCAAAATCAAGCTAAGGACTATAAATTAGCACGTTTAGTAGTTCGATTAAAATCATTAGGTTTAGTCAGAGTTGTTTTGAACTTTCAATAAAAGTTTAGTAATTTGAATTGATCTAGAATCACTAATTCCCTCACTCTCTTCAAGCAATTCTTAGATAAGACAACAATCTCAAGGGTCCAGCAGATTTATCCCCGCCTCCATCATCATAAGGCTTTGTTCTAACCCTTTTATTTTTAAATTTAGCCTTTATTTTGTTTTTAATTTAATTTATGTTTCTCTCATTTGCATGTATGTTTGTTTGTCCCCTTCTCACATTGAGGACAATGTGTTGTTCAAGTGTGGAGAGGGTTATGTGTTTTGCTTTAAATGTGAATTTTGCATAGTATATGATTGTTATTAGGTTGCATTTTGTGAATCATGTGAATGTGTCAAGGGCTTAGATGGATGGAAATTAATTTAATTTTGAACATAGTCTATTAAGTTGTGAAGAATCATTAGCTCGCAAAATTAGTGAATTGGGATTTTTAGCTAAATATGCAGCTTAATTAGGATTTAGTGTGATTATCACCCTCTAAATTGTCACATTCATTCATAATTTTAGGTCTTTCAACTTAAGTAGCATTGCTAATATATTTTTCATGAAAATAAGTAGCTAAAGCAACAAGGTAGGCAACAAATAAAAAATTTTGTTTGTTAATTTTAAATAAATTACTATTCCACTGGCCTTCGGGTTATGAGTAGAGCTAGTAGCTAGTTGAGAACGTGAGGTAATTAAGTAACCTGATCAGCACGTATCACATATTTGTGTCTCCTTATCAAAAGGCTATAATGACGTTTCAACTAAGCAGCTTAATAAAAATGACTTAGTCGAGTAACCGAATCGACATTCATCACCAATGTTTGGCTCTGAGTAAAAGACTAGGTCCTTGTTTAATAAAATTTTAAAAAAGTGTTTTCTAATAAAACCCACAGAACTTGTAATAGCTTGACTTTTCATGAAAATGTACTTAGGAGTAGTTACAGAATTTGAATGACCAAAGAATTATTAATGTGTGTGTGCAATTGAAAAAGGTAAATAATTCAACATTTGGATTTGAATTAATATGTATATTTAGTTCAAAGCCCCTAGATGTGGATTTTGCATGTTAATGATTTGAAATAACTTGAATTATTGTGATTAAAATTAATTTTATTTTATAAAGTTAAAGTTAATTGTCTCATTACTGCATTGGGTGTAATGTAATTTTGTGTGTTTGTTTTTTTGTTTTATTGAGGACAAGCAAACGTTTAAGTGTAAAGATGTTGATAAGTATGAATTGCATCGTGTTTTAAGGGTTAGTTTAATATGTATTTAATTGTTTAGTATGTGTTTAGGTTAGAATTGTATTAGTTTGTTAATTATTTGTGTTTAAGTGTTTTTATGGGTTAGTATCAGTTTTTAAGCTTAATTATTATGTTTTTGAGGTAACTTGATGTGTTTGTTAGTATTTCAGGGTCAACATCAAAGAATGGAGAAGTTTCGGAGACATTTGGGCCGAAACAACTACATCAGGCCACAGTCGTGACAGAAGCACCAGAGTTGGCCCACTATTGTAGACCATATATCATGATCATGATAGAAGTCCGAGACATGGCCTACGATCGTGGTCTGTTTTCCACGATCATGATAGAAGGCTCGGATGTGGCCCACAATCGTGGCCTGCAATGGACAGACACGCAGACTCTCAAAAACATTAAGTTTCTAGGAATTCTTCAGACCTTTTTTACCCCAAAAAACACTAGGGCTGTTCAGATAACAAAAGGTATTTAAAGAATAAAACAAAGAGGCATAGAAGGCTTTTGCATCAGCTACTTTAAGAGAAACCCTAAAGAGAATTATCGAGAGGTAGAGAAAGAAAAGAAGGAATAGAGAAGAGGAGAAGAAGCCAACTCGACACACTTCCTAGATCAGGAGTTTCCTGATGTCGCTACCTCCTATCATCTGTTCAATTTTGTATTTCCTGCTATTTTTAGTTTTATTATTGTATAAAAATGGGGTTGTTGATGATGTTTCTAAACTCATCTTTGAGGTTTTATCTTTGATTTAATGAAATCTAATTCTTTATGTGTTATTTGAATTTATTGTGATTTAATTTTGGACGTTCATAATTTGATAATAAACTGAGAGAGTGAATCGAATGAAAAATAATTAAATTGAGATAATGAGAGTTAGGTGATTTAATAAAATAAGAATTAAATCAAATTAGTAAATTGTGCAAAGAGAGATTTTGCATAAGTTTCCGATAGTTTATTAGAGAACTTCATATCTAATTATGGTTTTGAATAGTTTGTTAATTGAGAAATTGCAACTTCCATAATTTGATTAGGGTTTATAAATTAGGGTTAATGGTTATAACTAGAGAGAGGGTAATCAACCCTAGGATCGTTTAGAACCAATAATTCAGTAATTCATAATCGATTAGGTTAGCGTTAAAGATAGGTAAAATTCCTTTTTTTCTCAATTGATAGTTCCTTAGGTTGATTCTTGAGTGTGCGTTGCAACTGCTAAATTGGTAATATTTTCGTGATTGATTCTTGAATTGATTTGAATGATTGTATTAAATTCTTACTTTAATTTTGTTACATTTTGAATTTCTGCAATTTATTTTGGCCTTAGATTTTAAGATTAGATTATTCCCCCTCGTGGGATCGACACCTTAGGTACTACACGAATGACCCATGCGCTTATGGATTATCTAGGCTAATCAATTAAAACTTACACACATCAACATCATGATCAACTCACTTTGACTCGTATATGATTTTAGGCACAATTTGGAAGCAAAGAAGTTAAAGTGAGTCGAAAGCATAATATTTGGGCCATTTTTTGAAGATTAATTTCTACTTGTCTTCATGGAGCAAGAAGAAGAAAATTAAAAGTCAAAAAATATACAAAAAAGATTTAAAGTTGGTCACAGCTATGCATGTCGCATGCAAGAATGTGAGTTCAAATTTAATGGAAAGCATTTAGATTAATTGGTAGAGCAATATAAAGGAGTAGTCCACACCAGAAATAAACGAAGCAGTATAAGAAGGTAGCTGCTAGGATAAATCATCAAAATGACAACATATGTGTGACGTGAAGGAGAAGCATAATACGACAACAACATATGAAGAAAATGCAAGACTGTAAGGTGGATCAAAGAGTAAAATGCCTATCAGATGTCTGCATTTAAGGTGGATCAAAGAGTAAAACGCATATAGCATCTGGATTTAAGTTAGATGTTACGCAGACATTGGGAGCTTTTTAAATGAAAACATGCAGTAATGAAGAGCATGTGAAAAGTGACGGTGGACAATATATTAAATTGTCAAATCACATAACAGTACCGAGGGAGAATAGAACAGGAGGTGCAGTGAAGAAAGAACCAAGGGTGTTTTAGCTAGGGTTATTTAGAGTGGGGTTAAAGCATTTTTTTGAGAAAGACCTATGGAGGGGTAACATCCTGACATTAGTTGGAGGTGACAACGATGCCGACAACCCAGGTTAAGTGTATTTGATATTTTTGTTATTTCTTTCTCTCCTATTGAATTGATTGTGTTATCCTAGGCATATGGATTTGGGTTGTGTATGGATAATCGAATTTTCGTTATTGTTCATTTATTTATGTATGAACCCAATGGGTATTGTGAAAAGATAATTTTATGTGTTTATTGAATCATTTATTTACAAACCCATTGCTAGAATTTCAATATAATCCGTATTTGTTATGTTGAAATTCATATGTACAGACTAATAATTCGTAATCATTTGGGATAATATGACCTAAGTTAAATGACACACCATATGTAGTTGTTTCCTTGATTAATTGATTTTTCTAATTCATAATGTTACTGCTTAATTGAATCTAGAGATTGTATCCTAGGTTATTTGGTGGTTAGGTTTAATTAACAATCGTATCTTAATTAAACAAAACCTAAAGAAAAAATCGGGTTAATTATTAACCACGATTAGTTGCTAGGAGATGTTAGAGAATAATAAATCAATGAAATATGTTTAATTAGGGTGTAGGCCAAGATTGAACCAAAGAACCAAGTCCCTACCGAATTCTTTACTTTTATCATTTTTCGTATGTTTTCTTTAATTTGTTTTTCTTACTCTAGTTTCATTTTGTTTTCTTATTTCCAATATCCAAAACCCCCTTAACCTAAATACCGATTCATTTCATTTCAACAACTTTACACACACTCTCTGTGGGATCGATTTAGACTTACCACTGCTATAATATTAGTCTAGTTATTTTATTTTGACTAGCGTTATAACGCGTTATCAAGATGACCATTTTCCATTACCCTTTGTAGATCAAATGTTAAAAAGACTTATTGGTAAATCTTGTTTCTACTTTTTAGATGTTTTTCAAGTTACTATCCAATAACAATTGCTCAAGAGCATCAAGAATGTATGCTTTTAGTTGAATGTCATTCGGTGTCTGTAATGCTCCAAGTATGTTCCAAAGATGCATAATGAGTATATTTTCTAAGTATATTTTACTATTTATGGATATTCATATTGACGATTGTTTAAATCACTTATCTAAAGTTCTTAAATGATGCATTGAAACTAATTTGGTGTTAAATTATGAAAATTGTCCCTTTATGGTAGATCAAGGCATTGTTTTGGGACATATGATTTCATCCGGGGCATAGAAGTTGATAAAGCTAAAGTGGATCTAATTGTGAACTTATCTTGCCCTACAAATGTTAGGAAGTTAGATCTTTTTTTGGACATGCAGGACTTTACCACAAGTTCATTAAAGATTTTTCTAAGATTGCAATACCCTTATCGAAGTTGCTACAAAAAGACATTCCATTGACTTTGGGAAGAACTATAAGGAAGTTTTTGACAAACTCAAGGCACTATTAACAAGTACGCCTATTTTTCAGCCATCAAATTGAGATCTTCCGTTCGAGATTATATGCGACGTTAACAACTATGCAGTGGGAGTTGTTCTAGGCCAAAGGGTTGAGAAACAAAGCCATGTTATCTTCTATGCTTCGAGAACATTGTGTAGTGCCCCCTTACCGTAGGGTACACATCGGGACGCCCGCAGGTCGCTCCGACACGTATCCCACGATAAAGGTGCACTACCGAGCAACCAACTAAAACCACATGGCATCAC
>JAOTIZ010000002.1:11018365-11052280 GCA_027123425.1 Erythroxylum panamense | reverse complement strand
AAATTAAATTCATCTTAATTACTATCCATTTATTAATAACAATATATATAACAAATTATACCAATTTAATTAAAAGTTATATTGTTTGTTTATTTGAACATAAAATATATTACTTATTCATTAAAATTATGAATAATTTAATTAATTAAATTTATTTATTAATAAGAATTTGATTTAATTAATTTTAGTTATTAACTGTATTTAATATTTGTAATTTAATTTAATAATTATTAATAAGTACTTTAATTAAATTGAAAATATCTTTACAATATATACATTATAAATGAAATAGGAGTTAATAATTAAACAAATATATACTTAATTTGAAATTATTTAATTTAATAAAACAAAATAAAAAATATACAACAGATTATAAATTTAATTTCTTTAAAAATAATTATTCTTATACATAATCATTATCAATACATATATAGTCATATTAACATTATAAGCTATTTTTATTTTAAACAAAATTGAAACTACAATTTCAAAATCAACACAAAATAATACATTCGTATGAACAAGTACTATAATATATCTAACACATACATTCTAAACTTCTTGCAAAACAACACCAATACTTAAAGTGATAAATCAATTCAACAAAAACACCTATAAGCATTTTGTCAAACACTTGGTGTGCAAACATTTGTTCATCCCTAATTCAACAAAATTTCCCACATTTTTTCCTTTAATCTACAACAAACACAAACTCATTCATTAACAATCACTAATTAACATTTTTAATCAAACAATAAATTAATATTAACCTAAAATAAACTCCATCGATTGTAAAGGACGGAGGAAGAAACCACGTTACCTTAGGATGTAACCACCGGAGCAGGGGACGCCGGCGACGCAAGGCTTGACGACGATGGCTAGAGCAGACGGCAGCGATGGTGTTTCACGGTGGCCACAAGCGAGGTAGAGGCGACGAAGAAGGAGAGGAGGAGAAGGAGAGAACGCGCGAGAATGGAAGAAGAGGAGGCTGCTAAAGGTTTAAAACGTTAACCAGAATGACATCGTTTTGGTGAACTTCAAAACGACGTCATTTTGGTTAGTTTTTTAAACGTTAAATGACGCCATTTACCGATAGAATATATGCTGCCGATAAATGGTTGCTTGCCGTCTTCTTTTTCTGACGTGTTCTTTATTCCGTCGGTAATTACCGACGGAATAAGCTCTGTTCCTGAATTTTCGTCCCTATTTACATCATTTTCTTGTAGTGATCCTTAATGATTTTAAACCCATAAATTGAAGAAATTGTATCAAGCTTATTTGCATATGATTTTGACTATTTGCATAGAAAGTTAATTAGATGATTCAAGTTGCATTGTTTGAATTTTTTATAGAATGAAAAATATTTTTAAAAAAAAACAAAAAAAGATGTCCTCTTTGATATTTTTGTTTTTAAAAGAAAAGAAAAAAAGAGAGAAAGACAAAAAAAGAAGAAAATAAAATAAAAAGTGATTGAAAGAGATGTTATTTGAATAAAGTGAATTTTGATTTAATTTGAAACTTGTGTGGATAAAGTTTGTATGATTCCCTTCAATTTATTTAACTAAAAAGCTTCGTCATATCATACCTTACCTAAGCTACATTACAACCCTTATAAAGTCTCTTTGATTTATGCATTAAGTTTTTTTTTTGTTTAGTGGTGGCGATATAATTTTTGAGCAAGCTTATGGAAATAACTTGCTATGTTTTGATTTGAGAGATTAATGAACCCTAAACACTTTGAGTGTATACATAGAAATCCTTGAGAGTGTGTTAAGTCTTATTCATTTGATTTGGTGGAATTGATGAGATGCGAAGTTTTAACAATGTGTCCCACGAGTGCTTATTCTCTCGATTGTTATTTTATCTTAACCCTTAAATGTGTATTAGCTTGTAGATATTTCTGGATAGCATGAAAGGAGATGAAAGGTTTTAATGAAAATGATTAATGTATTGAATTGATGTATGCTTAAGGACTAGCAAAAGTCTGGTATGGGAAATTTTGATAAGATGGCATCTTGATACATTATTTGATATTATTTTCTTTGTTTTGAGTTTATTTTGTTGCTTAAATATGAAAATTAATGTTTGTTTTGTTTTGTTTTAGGAGATAAAAAGTAGAAATTGCATCAAATTGGGACTCTATTGATGATAAATCACAAATTTTGGATGAATTGTGGAGATTGCTGTAATGGATAAGACTAATCATTCAAAGACTTGAAGTTTAACTGAAAAACTTCTTTCTATCCCTATCATGTAAGAATTTAAATTTAAATTTGAATTTGTTTTAGATAGACTTATTTGAAAGGTAGAATTAGATTAGGATTAAATCAGGAAAATCATAAAAAAGGGGATGTTCCTCACAACAAAAATGGTTTCTCTCTTCTTATTGTATCTTTCTTCTATTTTTGTTATTGGAGAAAAAGTCATATGTGACTAAACTCAATCACTCTAATTCAAGGAGATTTAATATTCTAGTTATAACTTTGTGAGGTTTTATGTTCTTAACTTTAATTCACTTTTAATTCTAAGTATTTCTTAGTTTGAGTTATCATATTCGATGAATGATTAATATTTGATGAATATGAAAATTTAATTTAATATTGATTATTATATCACTATCTACAAATTCAATTATCCGTAATTGTTATGAAGGATTGGTACAAGTATCAAATAGGTTATTTATAAAATTTCATTTTTAACTTATAATAAGCAAGAAAAGTAAGTTGAATAATTACAGCTATCTCTATTATTTAATTTAAGGTTAGTCTTTTTCACTAAGCTTATTGCTATCATTTATTTGATATAGAATGTTATCACACCCAGTCAATGAACGGTAAGTTTTGGTTTGCATGCTGGGTTTGAACCATTTAATTTAGAAAATTTGGTGACTTATTATAGCTATCCTAAATTGCTTCAGACCAACTATTTGAATTATGAAAATATTCTCTTTAAACTAATGATAAATGTTACAATTATATGAGATCTTTCGCTTGAATCGGAATTTAGTAATCATGACTGTCTCACTTTTATATCCAGTTGATTTAATTAGATTTCTTATTAATTTTAGTTAATTAGTTACTTAATCAACCCCCCTTTTAATTTTATTACTTGAAATTAAGAAACTAGTGTTTATTTCTCTAAGGATTCAACCTAATTCCACAACTACTACAAAAAGTTTGGAGAATCAAATTTATTTTGAAGGCTTCGACAACCTAACCACAAGAGAAGATATTTATTACCCTTTGGTAATAGTGAGTCAGTATTATTCAAATCTAGATTAGAAACATTGTAACATAGTAAAGTGAATATTAAGGCATCTAAAAGATATCGTTAATTACCCATTATGTTATTAAAGTAACAACCTACATATGTAGATTGGAAAGGAGATTTAGATGAGAAAAAGTTTACTCCTAGATTTGTTTTCTTACTTAATAATGGTACAATATCATGTAAAAAGTAAGAAACAATCTTGTATTACATTATCCATGATGAAAGTTAAATTCACAACATTTTCAGTTATAGTATACAAAACTATTTTGCTTTGGCGTTTCTTATTGATAATTGTTTCTATATGAATGTTAATTCATTATACTATTATGTCTAATTAAATAATATATATTGGCATATTTATGTTAGTGTTAGGAGGGCACACAACGAGGGTGAATTGTGTATTCACTTTTTTACCTCTTTCTAAACTAATTAATGAATTACTTTCTCTAATGAATAATTATGAAAAATTCATACAAAATAATTGCAAAAACAAAAACAAGAATGATCATGAAAATGAGACGTACACTCTAAATGAAAAGAGTTAATGCCCTAATAAATGACTAATACCATATGTTTAATATCAACTATAGAAAGAGATTAATGTGAGTTAAATGATCTTAACTTACGTTGTGCGAAATTCTAAAGGTTATATATATGAGCCTCATAATATACCCTTAGAACTTTTATTTAATTCATATGAATTATACTTCAAGTTTATTACTCTAAAGTATTATCAAAGGATCACGTATGATGCCTCCTATAGCACAATTCTAAAAAAGTAAATTTAATTTAATTTAAGAGAATTATAATTAACTCATATCAAAGTATATTCAAATGTGTCCAATCTCTCTTAGTGAAATAGTTGGATGCGAACATTTCAAGATGAAAAATAAATGAGCTGACAGAAAATTCATGATACAAAATAGGAATACAAAATTCATAATACAAGGTCTACTTAAGAATCGATTCATTAGTCAAGATTTCATATATTCCTAACATATATATATATATATATATATATATGAGCACTCCAAAATTTTAATCAATTAATCACGTGTAAGTAAAAGATGAAATACCAAGATAACTATAATGGATAAACCAATTTATAAAATTAATTGCTTATAATAGTTAAATTAATTACAACTATCTTGACTATTGGTATTTTCTAATGAGAATAAAAGACTTAGTTTCGATCAAAACAAGTATATTAAAAAAGGACGATTACGCAAGTGATAAATAAGTGTTTATTGACCTTTAAAAAAATAAGTGGTTTTGTTCTTATAATAATATAATACAAATATTCTTGTGTAAATCTAACATAAGAAAAAAAATTTGTTAGGAATAATATGCCCAAATAATTATTTAACAGTATAAAAAGCTTAACCTAATAAGTCAGAGTTTACTTTAGTATCAAATTTATGGGTTTAAGTTTATTGATTAAGGGGATGAAAGTTTACTCGTACTCGATTGAAGCACCCCAACTGTACAATTCTAGAACTAAAAGATTAATATCAACTAAATAGGGGTTAATAAAATATTTTTCATTATATAAACACAAAAATTAAGATACCCAAAAAGGTTGGTTACATAATTTTAATTAAAAATGAAAGATTAAGAGTCCAAATATATTTTTACATTTAAAATTTTCATTATTATGTATTGCCAACAAGTTCAAGCATTTCACACTTGACCAACAAATTTTCATGGGAATTTTAAGCATTTCATGTTTTATATTTAAGATGGATGGGGTTGAGTAAAATTGATGGAACTATAATTGAATAAAGGACAATTATTAAAGTAATTAATAAAAATTGATAGTTTGTATAATTTAATTGTTAATGAAAAATAAACATATGACATATAGTTGTTAGTAATTTTAATTACTATTATTCATTATGATCACTATATACTACGTTGATTAAATTTAAGTATAAAAAACAAATGGTTTAATTGCTATTTATTAACGTCATATTAAAGCTAATGTTTTATACATGTATTATCTAATGATATTAATATTGAAGACATGAAATCGAAGGTCATGTTATTAGATTAATGTTTGTAATTAGGACTAAAATTTAAAATCTTAAAAAGCCACATATAAAAGCGCCTGACCTTTTTGATTTTGTAGAAGTTAAAATTAAAGTGGACATAATATTTTATTCACTCTCATTTATACACTATGACTTCTCAGTTTTTCATATTATACTTTGTTTGATGACAAAGAACATTTTGAACAAACAAATCCTTCGTCTCGGTATGTTAATGATGCTAACAAAGCATTGCTGATTTACAAGTTTATATTGTTATTATTGTGAGCGGCCGCCGCTTCAGGAATCTCTTAAAGACGCCCCCCATACGTGCATTGAATGCAGCTTCAACTAATGATATTGTCAAGCAACTTTTCGTTATATGATATCCTTAGTTTACGGGAAAAAGAAAATAAAATATCCTTATACCATGTGCCTGCAATAATCTTTTTACTATTCAATGTAATTGTTCTCAATGCCAGTATAAGATTATTGGGTTAATTATTATAAAAATTTTAATTTTTTCAAATTTTTTAATTATGGCTTAAATTTTAAAAAATAGTAATAATTTTTTAATTTTTAATTTTTAATTCTAACTCGCAGTTCAAAAAATAGCAATAAAATATTCAAACCTTCAATTTTTTTTAATTCTAACCTGATGTTAGTATTTTCATTAAATTTGTTGACGTGACTTGTTATGTGTTTCAGAAAATTAACTATTAATACACATTAATTAAAATTAACATAACAAATAAAAATTAATGAAACGACATTATTTAATCACATAATCACATAAAAAGATATATATGTGAATATCTTTCTATACACCATCATTTGTAGACACATAATCACATAGAAAGATATATATGTGAATATCTTTTTATACACCATCATATGTAGATATTCTATTATTGTTATTTAATTCGAAATTACTATTATTTAAATATAGATTGTGTAACATACATATAAAAATTTATAATTTATGTATTGTAAATGATTTGCTTTTAAAAATAAATAATAAATTTAATTCAAACAGTAATAATTGGAATTCTTTAATACATTGATTTGTATATTTGTTTTTTCTTCTACTTCAGTTGCGCAGATTGAAATAAAACCATAAATTCCTTCCCCTTCACAGATTCCTCCTCAAACCACTTTCAATATTTATTATATATATGAAATTTCCTGGCTTAAGAGTTAGATATTGAGATCCTTCAATAGAATTCCAAGTGGCAGCGATGAATATTGTGTTTGCAGGGCCAAGCCAGTAATGCATTATTATGATTTAGCTTCTCATCACCCTCGTCGTCGGGTACTAGCAGCTGGCTGCAGGGAAATTTTGCAGCATGTGCGTACTGCAGTTACGATAATTTTCAATTACTTTTAATCACCTCACCACCCATATGATATGACACCACCAAGTGCTGACATGCCGTGCTGCATAAATTATTATATTTTATCATTAATTTATAATTTATAAAAATAGATTACACATTTCACTAAATTCTTATTTTTATTTATATAATTAATAAGCAAGATAATGAATTTTATTATAATTAATATTTTAAAATAAATATAAAATATATTAATTGAAACTCACTATTAATCAATAATTATCAATTAAGTCGAAATTGTATCAATTCACTATATTCACTTTCAAAATTAATCGATTTTTTCTTATTATATTTTATTTATTAAATTTAGTGTCCATATTGATTAATTTCTCATGTCTTCGATGTTAATCCTAATTAACTTTTCTATCATATATATTTGTGAAATTCAATAATAGTGCTGAATAAATTTTATTATTTTATTGGTCTGATGGATATTCAATATTAATGATAATTGATTACCACTACTAATAAATTATTTATAGTTCATATTTTGTATCTTATTGATAAATAGTAAAAATTAATAATATTAGCTATTAATTATTTAAAAATGTGATTGTTTATTACTAGTATTATATACTGAATAAAAATTTTATGAAAAACTTAATTTATTATCATATTAAATTAGTTAACTACGTTATTAATTTAGTAATAACATGTAAATATGATAACTTACTAAAATAATAAACTTTTTATTTAATAATAAAATTAATTATTTATAAAAATATAAATTGTAAATTATAAGAAAATATGAATTGGTTACCTTATATGTTGTAGTAGTCCGTCATATACAAAATTTAATAGTTAAACTAATTTAACATCATATAAATTAATAAATATATTATTAATTAGTAATAAATATGATAAATGAATACTTTAATCATTAATTCAAATAATTAACATTAAATATTAATTATTATGTAATCAATAAATCATATATTACTTATATTATTTCAATAATTTTGAAATAATCTTCACCTGTCCACATTTAATATGGACAAAGTTTATCAATATTTGTGGCATCAAATCCTTTATTTCCGTTACTCTGTTTTAATCGTTATTTCACCTCCAAAATAACATTATTTTATATGTAAGTAGGCATAAAATGATGTCATTTTGGTGCAGAAACAAGATTGGAACAGAGTGACAGGCATAGAGGACCTAAACCCAGCTTTTGTTTGTACTTCTAATAATGAAAAGTTATAATTTGGTGAAAATAAGAAAGCAAGAAAGGAAGTGATTATATTTTAACAAATAAAAGTTATTAGATTTTTTCTGAGAAGTCTTACTATTTTTCTGAAAACTTTTTTGATAAAGAACCTTTTGTTCCCAAATGATTTGGCTGCTATGGCGGGACCTTTCAACTAGTAATTAATCCATTTTTCCAACCAGCTGTCCATAAAATTTGCCAAATTTTCATGAGAAAGTAAGCAGTGCACGATGCCCTTGCTTTTAGCACATCGCCTGTCCATCCTTCTGGACTGCTGTTCTACTTTGAAGTGCAAAAAGGGATGTTTGTAGACGTTTCGTGTGTAGGACGAATTGGAAAATTTAGTAATGCTTATACCTTTCTGAAACAAAGAGAGAAGGATACAAAAACTTCAAGTTTTTCAAGGGTAATAAATGGATGCCGCCGGGCATGTTCATACCCTAACAATTTACACATTTATTAAGCATCATATAAAATAAATTTTTAAATACATAAAAACAATTTTTTATATAGCATCATTTCATATTAAATGAAGCTAAGTCTCTTAAATATTATGGATAATATAAAAGGATATTGCATTTTTTAAAATCAATTATATAAGTAAAATATTAATTGTTAAAAATAATTATAATTTAAGACGATTGAGTTTAAGAATTCCTCAAAATCAATAGATTACATATGTTGAATCCCAATATCTTTTACAATTATATGGCTAATTTACAGAATGTTGTGCATATTGGCCGTGAAATTAGTCGTGAAAATTACAAAATTCCAATGGAGCGAATGAAGCGAAATAAGCAATTAATATAATTCTGGTAGGTGATTAATTAGGTAGGTGAAGTAGAACAGTGCATCACATTTGTGGTGACAATGAAAACATATATAGCATTGAAATGTCTCATTCTTTACTGATTATTTCCCATAACATATTCTAACCAGAAGACATATTGTCATGTTGACACACCTTTTCCGTAAATATACCGAGTTTGGGAAGCTTCCTAAGAAGCTAGAAGAGCAAGATTGGGAATTTCAAGATAAAGAAAAAGTGAAGAAGAAAATAGTAACACCAAATCCCTTTTCTTTTATCTTCCACAACAGTAAGAGTACCAGGCCCTAATATTAATATATGCTGCACACCAACACACAGGGAGCTCCGACTTCTTGAATGCAGCTTCTTGACACAAGTTAATTTCATGTAGCCCTCGAAACCTGTGACAAAATTCGTTATTCTAATAAGTTGTGAACAATAAGACAAAACCTAATTTACATGAGTGTGTTTACATGTAATGAAAACAGAAAAGGGAAAGAGAGATTACTCAGTTGAATATTTGCTTAACTGTGCTTTGAAAATCTAAACTTTCTTATTAAACCAAAATTTTTGTGAAACTGCTAACTGTAAAATGTACTTAATCTCCTGGAATCTTGAATCCAGTAAAGTACCAAAAATGATATCAGCACAGGATTTCCCCAATTACATAAAAGAAGTTGGGGAGAAATTTTCGCTCATACCAGGTTTAAGCAAAAAGGACTAGTACCACAAACTAAATTTGAACAAGAGAAATTGGCATGTTAAGGAAAATATTAACTGAGAAATGAAAACTAACTACCACTAAATACAAGACAGTAGAAGAAGAATACAGTCTGGATGAAGAAGACTATAGAGATGTTGATCTCATAGTAGTACTTTGAGTTGCGAATTGCTAGTCTCTAAGAAAGATTTTGGGTTGTGAAAACATGGTTACCAGGTAATAGCTTTCACCGTGCTGCAAGCTTTGCATTAGAAACCCGAATTCATTAGTTGGAACTGGAACCCCGGAGGAATGAACCAATACAACATCCTGACCACACATGGCTTTCAAGTCAAGTGGCCCTCTTGGAACTTCTGTTGGCACCCCATTAATGAAAACTGTGATGAATCCTACACAACATGCACCATAGAGAAGATTATGTTAGACCCAGACCCAACAGATGGCACCTTTTTCTTGTATTCTAGCTTTGTCATGCACCTGCTGGAACAGCTTATATGATCGTTAATTTCTCTCTGATTACCTTGATGAGTGAGTGAGTGAGTGTGTGTGTGTGAGAGAGAGTGATCTGCAAAATGCCGGAAGCAACAAAAAGAAGATCTATGGAAAGGGAAGGACCACTTTCTTGCAGTCAGATCCTAGTTAGATCTAAAATTTTGACTTCCTGAAACTTCAGAAGTTGTCATTTCTCAATATTTTCCATGAAGTAAAAGTAATTAAAATGTTGTGGTCCAGGAGGTTGTAGATTTGTTTTGGAATTTTCCTAGGTGGTGTTACTATGTTAGAGAATGAGAGGGGGGACCATTGTTTGCCAGTGAAAAGTACGACTTAAAACATAATAAAACACAACTACAGTCACATCATTAAAAAGTTGACCAGCCAGTTTATTCTCTAGTACTCTTGCTCCAGAAACTATTATTCTTAATAAACCTACTTAGGACACACAATTAGCTGAGATTTGTTATAGGGGGGAGAGAGAGAGAGGGGGGACTTAGGGTGGATATCAGGAGAATTCAGCGTCCAGCCTCTCAGGTGATAGTATATGTAGAATCAAAACCTCAAAACCATCTTCAGGTAAAACAAATAGGTGCAAGGAATATTACCGTGAGGAAAGGCATTGATTAATTAAAGAGATCAACTTAGCTATCTAGCCATGCACTCACCAGTTTGGTAGTGCAAGTTAGAAGGGTCTGATGGGCACAAAACTGAAGACATGCCAGAGCTCTGCCCCAGTTCTTGAAAACCCATTTGGTTAGAGATGGAAATCAGGCCCTCTACGCCATCATCACCGACAATTCCACAGGAAGAAGAACAACTAGAGGAAGATGGAGCCAGAATGTAAGAAGATGGAGGTGTACAAAAAGCATGAGGACTAGCAAACCCAACAGGATTACTATTGCTTCCACTTTCATACTGAATTGCACCAGAGCTAGCTGATGCTATTTGTTGATTTCTTTGCTCTCCTGCGAGGCTAGCCTGTAACTGCCTTTGACGGCGGCGTGATCTTGACCGACGGTTTTGGAACCAGTAGAAGACATTTGCATCACCAACAGACCCAAATTTCTCAAGGAGTTTCCTTATTCTCACAGTCTCATCTTTTGGTGGATTTACCATACCACTGTTGAAGATGGACTCGAGTATCAAGATTTGCTCAGGCTTTGGAGTCCACCTCGACCTCACCGGTTCACTTCTCTCAGTGCCAGGGTTGCTTGGACTATTGGGGTCTTGGCCTTGATTATCTTCCATTACTGTGAAGGAAAACAAAAGAAATGCTGTTGCTGGGTTTTAAAATAATATAAGGAAGATAAACAAAAGCATGAATGTACACAAGCCAGAATGCATTGAAGAGGTGAGCCACATGCATATAAAGTGGTGGAGGAATGTTATTTGTGCAATTACTAAAGAAACCCTAGTAGTGGGCGAAGTACTTTCATTGAAATTACCTTTTCACCTATCTATCATTAATTTTCTCTTAGAAGTCAACCGCCTTACACCTGGCCTGTAAGTTTAGGGGAACATTATTAGTCAGCTAGAACCTTAAGGCCACTAGACATAGGTTACATTCTAAATCCATCATTAGGAGCTTCTATAAAGAAAAACGAAATAAAGCTGAAAATGGGCATGGGCAGAAGCCCGGATTCGAGTCCTAGTACTGCCCTCTTGCATGATTAGTGAAGGAAAAAAATAAGTGATAAAACCATGTCAGTAACTTGGAAGCCGACAACCTGTATATGATTGGAGCATAGCCTATATGTATTTGTAGGCTTATAGGTGATTATTACTAGCAGTGTTTCCGGTCTAGATAATTGAAAAAAATAATTGACAATAATAGTTTCTTTTTGACATAAGAAAAATGGGGAACTAACACCGTAATTTAATGATTTATGAGTAACTTATGCTGGCAAGCTATTACTATAAGTGATTCTTATGCTTGGTAAAAGATAAGTTTGCGTCACTGAAACATTACAGTTCTCTCTAATGGTATGGAAGTTAATAATAAGACTCTATCACCAACTTGAAACTTGGTAATATGAACTAGCTAGCTACGACGACTCTATCACCAACTTGAAATTAACCTGGTAATATGAATTAGCTAGTTTAATATAGGGAATTCTCATTGATTGAGCGTCTAATTTTGACTTCTTTAAGGAAAGAAAGAAAGGATTATTCTCAAAGTTTACCCGTCTCTGTGTATGAAATCAACAAAGGCTAAGAATAAACTAACGCACCGCACGCACGCCAAAGCTCCCCCACTTTTGGATTAAATACTAATGAAATGAACAACAAAAGAAAGAAGGTTGCATGGGGAAAAAACACAAAGGGGGGTGGTCAAAAATGGTAATGTGAAAGATGGAGAAAACAAAGTTGGCTAGGGTTTTCGGCTTGAGGGGGGAAATGCATGTGAAGGGCTGCATGGAAAGATGAGTCAAGTAAATATAAAGAATAAAGAATGATGTAAATGAGAGAAAGAATCCAAATATAAGGTCAAGAAACCGTGCAATTATTTATTAACAGTGACGTACAAGGAAACATGGCTTCGAGTGGCACTGCCCCCACCTCTTTCTTCTCTCTCACTCTTAATTCTTATATTTAAACCGCAGGAGCTTAAGGCTGGCTTAAACTCCCAACACTTTTTAAGTGTATCTACATTTGTATGTGTGTAATGTTATGCAGTACGTATTAATAGGCTAATAGCTAATCTGCAATATATTATATGCCTTATCAAAACCTGTCTTCTCTTTTTACTTCCTCATGTGTGTAGGAAACAAGAACAACTCTGCACTCTCAGACGCGGTTTTCTGTCCCTGTTTTAATTTTTTCCTTTTGCTTTCAATTTCAAAGATTCTAGTTGGTCATGGGATTCACGATTCATTGTGGTTAATCATCAAAAATAAATTGGTCTTTATTCTTTTCTTTTGTGGGGGATATATAAGAAGGAAAATATTTACCAGTCTTTCGAGGTCGACTGTTCTCTTTGTACATCTATATAATTAAACAAATTCAACTATTCTCTTTATGTTATGTGATATAAGGGTGTTTTCATGAGCTATTTTTTTTATAAAAAAAATATTTAGTTGAGCTACAGTCACATGGTCATGGTTATCTAGCTATTTGTCTAGCTATAAATCATAACAATATTTAATACTCCAGTATATTTCCTTCAGCTATAAGGTTCAAATGTTATGATAGGTAAACATTTATGTATCCATTTAATGTAACATAAGAACCTCACAACAAATTCTAATTAATTAACAATAAATGTTTTTAGATTCTTAAAGTTTGGTCTATTATTTTTATCTTAATTTAAAATTTAGTGATTATTAATTTTTCATTTATTGATATAAGCTTTCTCCTTACATGTGGTAATTATACAGGACAAACTATATGAGTGACAGCCTCTTAAATGTTATTGGTCACTCTACAGTGGACTAGTTATAAGCTTCATGAGTATGAAGTATTTTACTTTGTACATCTATATCTCATCTCGGCTTACATATGCACTATAACTAACGTACATATGCTTCATTGCATCTGTTTATTTATGAACTAATGTGAAACAAGTTGGTAAGCAACAACTTTAAATTAATTTTTATCACAGTATTTTAATGTGTCATATATTTTATATCCATAATATATATCTTGCCTTAGACTCGAAAGGTTAGGAAATAAAAATATTGTGTGTTTATTGCTTCTTTCTAAGTTTTTCTCTCATAAAAGCTTGATTATTGAATAATGTAGTCCTGATGACACAAAAATATAAGTATACTCTACACTTGTCACTTTATAAAGATCCTGTGTATCAAAAAGTCTTAAACTATAGATCCTGTTTGAGGTCGTTATTAACTGGGAAAGATTGGAGAGTGTAAATTCTTAAAAGGCAGGCCTTGGGAGTTGATGCCCGTTGAGGAAAAAGGCTTGTGTCTCAGTTAGCATACCTGAAATTTATACTACTGTCAATTTTTATTTATCCTTAATCTCATATGAATGATCTGTTTTATATCCCACTTGATTGATATATAGGTTAAAAACTTGGGATGTAGCTCTAGTAAGATTTATAAGTGAAATATTAATTCCATAAATCTAAGAATCACATCAAGAAGAGTCTTTTTTTATTCACTAGTGATGTTAGAAATAAACAAATGAAGAAAAATGGTATTGTTTGAAGTTCAAAAGTAAGCCCTATTGTTTTAATTTTTTTATACCAAAAAAGCAATAATTCCTCACTTAATGTACCAAAGCAACTCAGAAACCTTATTGCTTGAAATAAAACCATGTTTTAAAAAATTAAATCACAACATATATAACGCTGAGCAAAACTCAGTCGCGCTTTTACCAACATCTCGCTCTGTCTTCCACTATCATGCAGATTGGAAATTCCAAGGCCAAATGATATTTTAAAATCAACAAGAAGATGGATTCTAAGGTGTGCATGCTGGTTAAGCAAGAACAGTCATTATACGATGTGTCTTGTATTTCAACCACCCTTTCCCCGCAGAAGCACTGTCATTATAAGCTTTGTTCGATGCTTTTGCAGGTCAACACATGTGGAGTGTTACACGCATATATTCTGTCTGCTGCCAAAGCATATGTAAAGAAATTAAGCATAGGAACCGCACGGAGTAGCTTCATTAGTTTTGATGAAAAACACAGACCTCAAAGATCGAGCAAGTGAAAGTGAAATTGCTTAACACATGTGCCCTAAAAGCAGTACCAGATGTTGGTCACTGTCTCTCAAAAGATACGTCTTCAACAATCTGCCACAACCAGAAAAGCGAAAAAACAAAGAAACCCCAGAAAAAATGTACAAAGAGAAGAAGGTAAATAAACAATGAGAGTATGATTATGCAACATGGGTGAGTGGGAGTTTGGTAGGTTACCACTTCTGTCAACTTTACAAGGTTTTCTAGGCCTTTGGACTTTAGCTACAAATGGAAAACTGCCTACTCAATTAAGTAATTCACAGTGATGAGAATCTTCACTGTGGTAGTACTGGTAGTGTCAGGCTTTTTGTTTTTATTTTCTTAACAATTTTTGGTATTACTGTAGATTTTAGTACTGCTACTGTGACTGTCACTCCACCCAGCATATGTGCTGTGTTTGTAGCTTAGATTGATTTGACGCAGCAAAAGCTTATGGCTTGTCCATATTGCACAACCTCGTCCAGCCGACCTCAACCTGCCTCTTTCCTCACCGTCCCAATTTTTTTGTTATATTTATTGGGTTCGTGAGTACCGATGTTATGCCGCTGTTTCCATGTGAAAACTCTCAGTCACCGGTGGATCAACAGTCCATACAGCTAAAATGTGTGCGGATCCAACTACTTGAACCCATCAAAGTCTTCTTAATGGTCGGTGTGCCTCTGTGGTCAACCTGTATTTTCTTTTTTCCTATTAAAATATAGCTCCTTTCCATTTTACAGGTAAATATTTATTTTACAACCAATTTAGGTGGTAACGCTTTAATATATTTAATTTACTAATTACAAAATTTGAACATAAGAACTTTAATTCGACCTCAATTTGATTGACTACGAATCAAGCTTCACAAAAATGTGTCAAAATATATTAAAAATTTGTCGTTTTGCTAAGAAACACCTTATAAATTTGCCTTGTTTGTTATCTATTACTCAGGTATAGTTATTTATTAGTCAGGTATAGCTAGTTCTGCTAAAGAAACCTGCGTATTCCTTGGTGTTTATCAC
This sequence comes from Erythroxylum panamense, assembly GCA_027123425.1. Classification (NCBI taxonomy): domain Eukaryota; kingdom Viridiplantae; phylum Streptophyta; class Magnoliopsida; order Malpighiales; family Erythroxylaceae; genus Erythroxylum; species Erythroxylum panamense. The sequence goes on along the minus strand of JAOTIZ010000002.1, from coordinate 11,036,654 downwards.
CTTATGTCATGTTAGCTTAACAGCTACAGAGGGTTTTTCACTACTGCTTGTGGTTAGCCTTAAAAACATAGCCAACTTTAAACATCTTTGTCAGGCAGAGAACAATAATTTCATGTTAGAAAGTGAGTAAGAAGAGAATTGCATAAGAATTATGAAACTTCTTCAGATCTAGTTCATTTATCATCTAATTTGTTTGTACCTAGTTTGCCTAATATGTGAAGCATGTATTATTAAACAAATCGAAAATCTAGTAAAAATTACTCATGTAGAAAATCATCTAATTTGTTTGTACCTAGTTTGCCTAATAGTGTGAAGCATGTATTATTAAACAAATCGAAAATCTAGTAAAAATTACTCATATAGAAAATCGTGTGTGTGAAACTTTTTTTACCTTTGTTGAATCCTTACGGTATATATTATCACGACTGTTCTAATCTCTCAAATCTGATTTAATTTTTTAACAAAATGTACACTATTATTGTGATAACTGATAAGAGATATAATATCATCGCACATTGGCACTCAGATATTAGAAATTAGAGCCCTTTATTCCTGGAAGCATTAGACAATTATAACTAAAATCCAACAGTAGGCACTGGGCAGGCAGCTAACCAGAGAAAAATTATAAACAAAATGCGTTTGCCGGGAGTCGAACCCGGGTCTATTGCTTGGAAGGCAATTATCCTAACCGTTGGACTACAAACGCGCCTTGTTTTGAAGGGAAATTACTACTTAAAATTTACAAATTTAACTGCATCCGATTCCTTCCCTTGAGTCCACGTGTACTTATGTTTTTAATTTGCTGGAAGCAGCTTAAGAATTAGCAACTTTACAATGCTGCATTTTGAACTTGCATGGAAGAACTGACGCAGGCAGGCTTCTTCGTAATTCATACATGGCTTGGCCTACGTTATTTATAGCTGAAACGATTGCTATTCCTTCTTGCCGGTGTTTACCTTTTATCTATGGCCTCTGATTCAAATATTATGGCACTTGATTCGTAACAGTCAATTTTCTTTTATGTTGCTCTTGCACCAATCGTTTCTTTACTCTTCAGCTAACCACAACAAGCACAAAGATTTGAAGCTACAGGCACAGGGCGCTGATAAAACATGATTTAAGTATCAAAATAAGTCCTTTTTATTTTACATTTAAGTTATGTTAACCTTCTATGCTTGAAAATTAAGCAGTTAAACAGACGATTTTAAATTTTGGGTCATATTCAATATCTTTTGTTTCAAGCAGCTTTAGTGCTTGAAAATTTAAAACTTTAATATTAAAAAATCAAATTAATTGAATTTTTAGTTTATATATAATGGTTAGATTTACTCAATGTATTGTTTCTAAGAAATTAATGTATTAAGTTTTTCATTGATATAGAAAATTACTGATATCAAAATGGCATTTCGTGGTAATCAACCGGTTTAAAATATAATGCGCTATCTCACGGAAATAAGGCCAGCAAGAAAAGTTTCTGGTTATAAAAGGATTGAAGCCACCAGGAACTGAACAGCTGAAACCAGGTTGAAGAATTAAAAATATAAGCTCCAATTTATAAAGCATGTGCTAGCTCTTTAATTGATATACATAAAATCATTCGGTGGAGCTTACTCTTATTCTTCCACTGAACATGGTAGAGAGGAGATGCATAATGCATCGTTGAATGAACTGAAACCTACAAGGCCGCAGACCATCCCCTGCTATTTACAAAGCCAACTCTTACAGGGATAAAAACATCAAATACTACTAATAATAGCAAGCTAGTTCCTGTCCAAGAACTTGCTTGTTCAGGCATCTGGAGTGAGAACATTATGCTAACGCAGAGTGCCGGTGCCACATTCACATGGAAAAGATCACAAGATCAAAATCTATGAAATCGGACCTTCAGCTGCGCTCCTGGAACGAATGAGACCGAGAAAGAGCAGCAGGGTTTGCTTCAAGTATATAAGTAGCATCTGAATCATGGCGTTTCTCTTCTGCTTTGGTGCCAAATGTTTTGAAGATAATAGTTTGTGGCATCGCATCCTTGTCTGGTTTGAGACCAGGGGTAGCCCGCGACGAACTCTTTGAAGCGTCCTGTGGCTGCTCAATTCTCAATGCTTTTGGAACCAATGTGCACTTTTGTGCTTTTCCTTCTTCCACAGAACCTGGATCTCTAGAATGCTTACCTAATGTTGGCGAGACATTTCCTGAGCAGCAACTAGTGTTGTTAGAGGATGATGGAGAAAGACAACCACTGGAAGCACCAGCCGACCTATTTTCTGTTCCTGAAGCCCAAACAGGCATGCAACCCCAATATGATGCAGGTACAAATTGTAACGGGATGGTTGGTGGACAAAACCCAGGAACTGTTAGTATTGGCGTTGGGCACCATTTAACTGGATTGGAGCTGTAGCAATTTGGCATACAAACCTGTCCAGAGGAGTCCTGGCTTGGTGTTGTGGAAGTCATGTTGTTCCATCCTGGATTCCAAGGGAAAACTACTGGAGGAACAGAGTAACAGAGCATAGGATGTGATGCACTGAGCTCATTAGAGACATTCAGACGCTCTTTTGGTATGGCATTTTCAGGCAATTTGAATCCATGAATAGTGGATGCTGTCATGGAGGACCCACACGAGGACATTTCCTCCCCATTATCTTGAAGAGTGACTGAACTCATCTCAACATATCTTTTTTGGTCTCCAAGGTTAAGCACAGTCTCCATGGATTCGCAAAGAGGTGCTTCTGGACCAAACTTAAGAAGCATTCCATTTCCTGCAGTAGGTTTCAAGGCAGTTCCAGATTCAAGGGATGATGCAAGCTGACGGTTGGCTGAATCAGTGGTTTCGATCCCGGACATGGGCATCCCATCAGAAGAAACTAATATCTGATGGTATTGAGAGGCTAAATGTTTATTTTTCCTCCGACCTGCACCAATAGGGACATTCCTCATCGTTCCACCAGCTGTCCAATATCTCTGGCAATTCTTGCAGAAATGCCTTGGTTGGTTGACATTGTAATTGTTGAAGTAACAAAATTTTGTGTCCAAACTGTTGCATCGTGGACAAGGTAGAATCTTGTCCGGCTTCTTGAATACCTTGTCTTGATCTGAGCTGCTACTGTCCACCTGCCCTTCCTTTGGCTTAGAAGTTACCTGTGCCTCATTTAATCGTATTGGATTTTGGTTTTCTTCCTTCTCTTGACCTGAAGCAGAAGACTTATCCAGATCTCCGGTGTTATCTTCATTTACACCCTCAGTTTCTACTTTTGTTATTATGCAGTTGCTTTCCTGCAATCAAAGTCCAAGATGATAAAATTCCATCAAATACTGAAAACTTGAAAGCATAACAAAAGAAGAGAGATGCTACAGAACCACTGATTCTCTGACCAACAATACCATGAACAATAGAGACTGAGCAAATACACGAACAAAAATACTTTCGAACTATAAGATTATTTAACTCACAATCTATAGGATTTTGTCAAAACTCTTCAAACTGTAATTCCCATAATTAATCACCAATTCACCAGTCTGTGGTAACAAATAACCTTTTTATTAGCAGAATGGTTCTCTTTGATCAATTGAAAGACTTGAAGTACTGATTATTGGTTACAAACTCACAACGTTTATCGTCTTAACACAAGATTGGAAACAGGCCAATTAAACAGTGTCCAATTTGGATAAATTACGGAAATTCAGGAGTTACTAAATAGATTTTTAAGTGAAAACAAGTAGAATTTTAGAAAACGAAAAGTAGATATATCTTTCTACAGATAATCCCAGATAAAAAGAAGAAATTTAAGAGAGGCCATTTGAATATCATGTTATGCATATTGATAAGATTTGTAAGAACAAATTACTACATGGAACCGACAACGAAAAAGGAATCAACAAGAGCTAACAACTGGTCCTAGTTGCTCCCAAAAGATTCAAGTACAGTACTCTTTCTAAGAAATCCATAAAAGCAGTACCTTTTCACGTTTAACAGAACATACACACCTCTCTGATTACGACAGTAAAATTATTTTTAACAAGATGCGTCCAATTACCTTTGCTCTTTAGTAAGAAAACTTAAAAAGCAAATTAATCTTCAGGTTTTCATGTCAGATTTTGTGACCAAAAACTGAATAACATGAAACATAACGTCTTCTAAATAATATCAAGATTCAGACAGGCTGAAAAACACTATATTTAGGAAGAAATCCAGTAACACTTGAAGTTAGTATTCACCTAAAGAAAAGTCCGAGTAAAAGTCTGTCTGTGTCAAAACTTGTTTTGAACCATACCAACAGAAAGACAAGAACCGAGAGACGTGAAGAACAACCTGAAAGGACTCAGATACCAGCTTAACATTGAACTTAAAGACCCAGCTTCAAAGTTCAAATCTTTTTTTAATAAAACCGCAAACAAATGAAATCTAACTCCTCAAAACACATAAAACTAAAATGGGTTATCTGAAAAAGGAATAAAGTCAATAAGCAGAAAGAGACGCATCGAATAGGCAAGAATACAGTGATACAAACACAAATATGAATGAGCACCTTGGATTCAGAGTTAGCCGGAACCTGAGCATCGGGTACCGGAATCTTTCTGCCAAAGAGCTTGAAAGCTGGATCCTTGAACTGAGGCATATCTGCACCGTTCATTTCTGTGTCAAAGTAATTGCCCGCAAAATTTGAAGAGGGTAGACACCAAAACGCATACAAAAATAACAAAAAGAATGTTAAAAGAGTGAAAGAGAAAGAGAAAGAGAAAGAAAAGAGGCTTTATAAAGTTACCATTTTTCTCTTCTCTTTTCTCCCTCAAAACCCTCCGGGAGGAAAGTCTCCCACAAACAAAAAAAGCAGCAGGTGATAAAGCATAAAGAACGCCAGGGATCAGAGTTTTTTTTTTATTGTTTTCCAAACCTTTTGTCCTTCCTTTTCCCAATAACTAAATCAAAATGTCTACTTGTTTAAAATAATTGGTTGGCAAAGCAAAACTGTCAAAGTGGTCTTTGGAAATTCTTTAATATTATAATACAATTAGAAACTCTTTTTTAGGGGTCATAACTCATATCATGTGGAGAGTGGAGACAAACATGAGCATTATAAATTCCTTCTCATTATATTTCTGATATTTGGGCTTCTAAAACTAAAACCACAAAGGAAATCATAATATTTATTCACATAGTTAATGATTTTGATGTGGATAACTCACATTTCCACCAAAAATGATTAAACAATTGCAGAAGCGTAACTCATCAATAGAGCCGGAAATTCAACACTTGTTTCGTACAAAAGGGGGCAAAGAAAGGAAGAAGTTTAATTTGGACATGCAAAAGTCGACAAAAAGAGAAAAAGATTTGGTGCCAGCTGGCATCCGAATCAGCAAAAGGACTGATATGGTGACCAAGAGTGTAGTGGCTAAGGATGGATCTGACGCAAGAAAGACGACCAAAAAGCAAAAGTTAGCACTAAAAAGACGCTAAGGGGACCCACTGGGATCCACTTTCTTTTGGGAAAAAGATGAAAACATTAAAAAATAGAATAGAGAGAGAGGGTAGAGTGAGAGCTTTTCACGCCGCCTTCAATGTCTTTGCAGATTGCTCCTAAGTCCTCACAGGCCTTAGGCCCCACATATCTCTAACAACAAGAAAAAGTTCCAAGTCAACAAAAAACTTGGCTTTTCTTTTTCTTTTTTCTTGCTTTCTCTTTTATTGCCGAATTTGTTGTCATTCTGCCGCTTCTTCTTATGATTTGTTTTTCTGTGACGTGTTTGAGGGAAAGATATGATTTCAATTTTTAAACAGCTGCATATACGAAGACAGTTTGAATCCGTAATCTCACTTAAGTTAAGCGAGTTATCAACTCACCTGCGCCCTAGGGTCTATCTGTAATTTTTATCACCGCTGGTACTAAACGGGTCTATCTGTATTTTTTTGTTTATAAGGTATCGTAAGAGGATTTTAACTATAAGAAAATATTTTTAAGTCAACTATAAGAAAATATTTTTAAGTCATTTATTATTAGATTAATCTTCAGTCAAATCAGATAAGTCTCTTATAAAAAATAAAGCTCTAGTTTTAAATTTTAAATGACTGCAGTATACAGTTCGATATTATTAGCACACCCAACCTTTTAGTTATTTTGCATGTTACATTGATTATTTCATTTGTCATCGTATTAAAAACAAAGGTTCCTGAATTCCAATTAGTTATTCTTAACGTTTCAAACCAAAGAGGTCGAAAGTCTTGTCAACTTCAAATCAAGAATGTGGCAATCCTTGAAAAACAGACTTACAAAATTTGCTCAGGGCCTTCATTCGTTATGAAAAACTATCGTTCACTTGCATGTAAATTGTGCTATTTCTCCTAATTCCATAAGAATTTATAAGATTGAGTAATATAATACGTAATTGATTCAGTATAAGCTTAAACCAAGAGTCCATATCTATTGCTTATTATAAATGGTGATGATTTTATATTGCTAAGATTTTATCTTTAGTTACTTTGATAATTAGACATTTAATTATATTTAAGAATGAAATAATTTAAGTCCCCTATAAAAAATATAATACGAACAATGCTCAGTTGAAATCAAGTCGTAGTTTTATATTACCAGTTCACATGCTGGGGTTCCACAATACTAAAATTTTATTTAATAGGGTCACAAAGCTTCATTGATTCACTTTTTGGTACTCCTCACATGTTAAATATCCAGTTGTTGTTTATCTCTTTGACTGTGGATATAGAAAGTTTAAACAGTTGTTGAATAAAATTACTGATTTTTTTTATATATAGTTTAGAATTTACTGCATCTTTCGTCTTTTGACATTCCCACCCCCTCTTATTGAACGTGGTATTCCTATTAATTTATAACAGAGCGATTTCATATTAAACTCATGTGTTGTATTACAGTGGTCGATTAAGAGGCTTTAGAAATGCTTCCTATAAATTTGACTGATTCCCTTTTAGGAGGGTATCCACCCACTTGTAATTGAATTCTAAAATTTCTTGTATTTAGTATAATTTTCCAAATAAATCTAACTCTTTAATCAATTTCATATTCACATACTTTCATTCTTAAACAAGCTATGATGTATCAAATTTTACAATATCTTTTAACTAGTACAATTTAGCTTGGAGTTTATTTTGGCAAATTACTTGGCAAGACTAATTTTATAACGAAAGGCACGTATTTTTTTATTGAGTTGTTTAAGTGAAAAATGTAATCTTACTCTTAACATGGTAGGAGCTCTTAGAGAAATTTCCGTGTAAAAAGTGTAACCCTGTAACCAAAACTTCCTCTGAAAAACAAGATAAAAATTAAAAACCTAAACTAAAGCCTTTCGTGTCTCAAAAAAGTTTCATTGCTTTAGACCTTATAGGTTTATACCCTACAGCTAGTTGATTGGTTGTAATTTAGTGACCAAATAATTTAAATATATTTTGTATCCTAAAGATATTTAGATGCATATGATAAGTCCGCGAGATAATTATACATTGCAAATGAAATTATGATAAGATTATAATTATGATATTTATATTGCATTTATGTATTATCTATAAATTGTTCTTGGTCATTATTCTATTAAGACTGACATTAATAGAATGTAAAAAAAATAGCACAAGTTTTGTTTTTCCTTATAAAAAAAGTAGTCGATTTTAAAGACTAAAATATGAAGATAATTAAACAAACGTGTGGATGTTCGTTAGAGAATAAATTCACTAAACTTACCCCATATGAAAAATCTATTTGAAATATTACTTTTATGTTTATAGAAGTTCTCATTGTAATGATTATATAAGTGATCCTTTAATTTGAGATTTCTAAAGTTATCTTATATAGAAATTGTTATATTTTGATGCTACTTATGACCTATTCTAGTAAGAGGTAGTTTAGTCAGTAGTCACTAGATGTAGCATTAACTATATTGAAGTAGTTTAGTGATGAAGATATGATTTATCACCCTAAAATAATTAGGGAGAATGTTATGTTGTTCTCAATTAACATTAATTCGGGAAATCTTTGACTAAGGTGGAATAAAATTTTTAAATAATTAACAAATGTCATTAATTGAATCAATAGCTAATGGTGAAGCACTAATATGATTGAATCAAAGTAAAGTAAATATTAATTCCAAGCTTTATGTCTAATCGGAACATTGTATGATGAAATAATTGAATTATAAGAAAAAATTATGCACGGAAAGATTAGTCAAAACTACTTTGACATTTCTAAATATGTGGGTAGTGATGATGCGTTGCTAGATATCAATCTTGAGTCCTTTTAATTTTTCTTTAATTCTCCTATTAAACAATTTATAATCATAAATTATGATCTTTTAATTTATCTAATTATAATTATATAATTTATAATCATTGCTAACATATTTGATAACTTAATAGATCTTATACAAAGAACGGGTTGAAAATCGCAAAGATTTTTTAATCAAGTTAGATTTGATCGTAAAGTTTAAAAAACTTTATGATTAAATATGAGATATTTAATAAATATGGATCAATATGAGACATTGGATCTTATTTGGGCATAATTGGTATTTAAATATGAGATATTTAATAAATATGGATCAATATGAGACATTGGATCTTATTTGGGCATAATTGGTATTTAACTAAAATTATTATAATTATAATTAAAGTTTAATTGAAATTAGAATTTAATTTCAATTAAATTTAAGGGTTTTAAAACCGGACCGGGCTGGCCGGTCCGACCGGAAATGGTCTGAACCAGTCATTTGTCTGGTTCGGTTTTAGTTAATAACCTTTTAATATAAAAACCGGCTGGTCTATCAGAGAACCGGCTGGTTTTATACGAACCGGTTATTTGATAACCGGATTAAACCTCGTATATTCTCCTCTCTTGTCTCTTCTCAGAATGTCATTGTTGTTTCTCTCTTCTCTCTTCTCTCTTCTCGCTTTCCCGTGTTTTTTCTGGGTGTTGGATTTTCTTGGTAATGCTATTTCGTTGATTTGGATTGAACCCAGATCTTATTACTATCTGATTCTTTTTTGCGAGTTGACCTCGGAATTTCTGGTTTGTATGATTTTTTATGGAAAGTTCGTTGGTGTTGCTGTTTTAGTTTCTTCATCTGGGTTTTCCAATCTAAAGAAAAAAAGACGTCCTCCTTACGATGTTGGGTGTGTTATTGACAGATAGAAGAGAAGTATGCAATTTTGCCGATTGATGGTTTTTGGGTTTTGATTCATTTCTTCAAAGGAGGGGCTCTCTGTACCTTTGATCTCAATTCGTTATATAGGGCTAGTTTTTCTTTGGTTTGATGTGGTTTTTATTCCTATGTTGCAGTTCTTTGATTGAGAACTGGAGGTATTTTCCCTTTTGATGACTAAAATCTGCTGTAGAGGAATCTATGTTCCCAGGAGGATTAGCGCGAGTTGGGATCCTTGTATATGATTACTGAGTCATGATCAAACAAATACTAGGAAGGCTTCCTCGGAAGCCTTCTAAAGCATTGGATAATCGTGAATACGGGGGTTCATCTGTTCCTCATTTAAACGCTTCTTCTGCTAGAGCGAATGATTTTGTGAGTAGTAGGCCTAATACTTCTCCACCTGGCCCTGATTCTAACACACAAGAGGGCTCTAGCCATGGAAGTAAACCAAACCAGGTTTCTAATTCAAAAGTGTATAGAAATTCAGTAGCTGCTCCTTATGAAGCATTGCCAGGGTTTAGATGTTCCGAGTTCTGAGAAGCAGAATTTGTTTATCAGAAAGCTGAATTTATGTTGTGTGGTCTTTGACTTTACTGATCCGACTAAGAATTCAAAAGAAAAAGACATCAAGCGGCAGACATTGATTGAGCTGGTGGATTATGTTACTTCAGTAAATGGGAAATTCACAGACACTGTCATACAAGAAGCTGTTAAGATGGTATCTGTGAATTTGTTTAGGTCATTTACACCACAGCCCCGTGAAAACAAGGTTTTAGAAGCTTTAGATATGGAAGAAGAAGAGCCTTCAATGGACCCAGCATGGTCTCACTTGCAAATTGTGTATGAGTTTCTTTTGAGATTTGTTGCATCTCCTGAAACTGATGCAAAGTTGACTAAGAGGTACATGAATCACTCTTTTGTCATCAAGTTGTTAGATCTTTTTGATTCTGAGGATCCAAGGGAGAGAGAGTATCTAAAAACTATTCTTCATCGCATTTATGGGAAGTTTATGGTGCATCGACCATTTATCAGGAAAGCTATCAATAATATCTTCTTCGGCTTTATTTTTGAAACAGAGAAACACAATGGAATTGCCGAACTTTTAGAGGTTTTAGGCAGTATAATAAATGGTTTTGCTCTGCCACTAAAAGAAGAACACAAGTTATTCCTTGTTCGAGCATTGATTCCTCTTCACAAACCAAAGTGCCTTCCTATGTACCATCAGCAGTTATCGTACTGCATTGCACAGTTTGTGGAGAAAGACTGCAAGCTTGCTGATACTGTTGTAAGGGGATTGTTGAAATATTGGCCCATCACTAATAGTTCAAAGGAGGTCATGTTGCTAAGTGAGCTGGAGGAGGTGTTGGATGCTACTCAGCCAGCAGAATTTCAAAAATGTATGATACCTCTGTTTCGTCAAATAGCACGTTGCCTGAACAGTTCACATTTTCAGGTAATGAACAGCTGAATACATGTTTTTCTCCAGATAACTGGTCTCTGTTACCATGTAGGATTTGAAAATTTTCCACGAATCATGCATTCAACTGTTACCTTATGTTCTTTTCTATGCCATAGGCGTATGTTCTCTTCTATGCTATAGGTGGCTCATCTTTTTCAAAAAATATACTTCCTTTCCTTCTAACATTTAGGAGCACCCACTTTTCATTTCGTGTTTATATCGTTTTTGGATTTTCTATTTTTATTTATCTTTTGCTTTATCCAATATGGTGGTGGCATGCCTACCTTGGGTTAAATTAGCAGCAGAAGAATTTCACTCAAGACCGCTAAACAACTAAGGACTTTTCCTGTATGAGTAGGGGTTCACTTCTTTTGTCACTGCGTGATACTAATTGTCGCATTATTTAGGCTTTACATTGTATGAGCAGTTGTGGCTTGGGACAGCAAAACATGTCTAAATGTGAAAATCTTTTTGAGGGGTTGCCGATATTAACTAAACATCTCCTTTACTGATTTATCTGTTCATATTCTAATCCAAATTATGATAAGATCTCATAATTCAAATAATCCGTGCTGGTGACAATAAGTCTTAGTAGTCAGGGTTATACGTACTTATTTTGTGGGTTTGATGTTGATTACAATTCACTATCTTTCTATTATGGGTGAATAAAAGGCATAAGCAAGGTAGGACCATTCCAAGCTTCTTCTAAAGATTATTCTTTTCTTCCATGGCTTTCTTATGTAAATTACAACTTAGTTCCATTTTGTGCCTCTACAGGTGGCTGAAAGGGCTTTGTACTTGTGGAACAATGATCACATTGAGAATTTAATCAGGCAGAACCACGGAGCTATACTGCCAGTTATTTTCCCTGCCTTGGAGAAAAATGGATGCCACCACTGGAATCAGGTTGTTCAAAACTTGACAGTTAATGTTCGAAAGATCTTTGTGGATATTGATCCTGAGATGTTTGAAGAATGCTTGCGCCAATTTCATGAAGATGAAGCAAAGGCAGAAGAAATCAAACAGAAACATGAAGCCACCTGGAAGCACTTAGAAGAAATTGCTGCCACAAAAGCTGCAAGTAGTGAAGCTGTGCTCGTTCCTTTTAAAGTACCCTCTCGAACATCTTGAACTAGATTTAGAACCTCATCCAAATGTTTCTTAAATTATTTTATTTGTGTGATTGTTTTTGCATCCACTAGATGATTATAATGCTTTAAGAGCCTCCCTTTTGATGGATCCACTTTTTTTTATGCTGCACCCTTTTTACCCGGATGCCAAATCCTGATGATTGAAGTAACCATTGCATCATGCTTGCGTAGTTGGATTTGCTTTTCTGAAGTGGGTATCACCAAAAGGTACACTTTTACAAAGAGTTAGAAGCTGCAGGCATTGATGTAGAAGAGACAACTAGTAACTTCTTCTTTTTTCCTCTATGAATGAGCCATTAGTCACAGATAATTCATACATTCTGTGATGAATGTTGATTCTTGTCTGTTCTTCTATAGTTGTGAGTCACTGCCTATAATTATGTAAAATATATATCAACATTGGGAGACCTTCTGTTAGCGTGAATTCTTCTCTCACAGGCGAGATAAATCTGGATAGGTCTAACTGATTTCACAATTTCGATCTCCTTTGCTTTCCTTAGGGTTGGAGGGGCAAGGGAAGGGGGATATCCAGAGAACTATGCGAGACTTGTAGGATTAGTCATTAGTCACTTGTATTATACTTCTGCTTAGTTATTTTCATTCTCCAGTTGCTCTGTGGTTCTGATTGTTGTTAATAATATGTTATAATGAGAGCATGACATTTTGTTTTCTTGAAACAAGAATGCTCTTTTCAGTTTGCGTTGGTGAGTTGGGGGTAGAGAAGCAGGGAGACAGTTAATTGAAGTTTACTGTCTGTTCCTTGTTCCTCAAAAGCATTGCTGGGAATTAGTAGGGGTCCCAGAAAAGCTCTTTTATTTATGGTCTTCCCCATTGTTGCACCAATTAAAGCCATGAAGGGACTCTAAACTCAACTCTAATGGCAGATGAGCACTAGGTCATTTTGGCTTTTGGTTGGAGTGTCTGGATTGGTTAGCATCACATACTATGGAAATTTAACTAGAGTTCATTTGACATTAATTCTTGCAATTTAAGAAAAAGCCGATGACTCCCAAGAAAGGAAGTAGTACTTTTGATACAGAAGTAATATCCAATCCTAGCAATGACTAGAAGGAAGTACTCTAAACGATTGCCGCAGTCATTGCGTAATTGACGTGTGAAGTTTGCGTCAAATACATTCTAGGGAACAAGTAAGATTAAATGTTGTTTTCTAATTTTTACTTATCCCCTCTTGAAGGAGTTGGATTTACATATCAAGAACATTTGTGACTAGATTAGTGATTATATTCTATATATATATATATATATATATTATTCATATGATTAAAGAGTTTTATTTGGTCCATATTCTTTATTTAATTGTGGAATAAATTTCAATAATTTATTTTAGTTAATTGATAAACATACCCGACTAAAAGTTATATAAACCGGTCATCTTTATACTAATTAAGATTATATATAGTTTTTGAGGTTGTAAGAGAGTCACGAGAGAGATCAATTTTAACCTAAGAATATGGTAAAATTAGTTGATCTCTTTATTATAATGATATCTTTCGTATCAGGTGTACAACATTAGACCATAATAATTTGTGATAATTGTTTATTCAAAATCTTAAAGTTATGATGAATGTTAGTTTCAATTTTATGTCATAAAGATTACATTTTTTATATGATATCAAAACCATGTTTTGAATAATTAATTTTTCCATCTCGAGCAATGTGTTTGGTATATTGACTCATGAACCTTAAAGATTATATTTTTTATATGATATCAAAGCCATGTTTTCAAATCGACTCAGATAAGTATTAAAAAAATAAAAATACCATAGTGTTGAATATAATATATGTTTAAATTACTGTGATGGGACTTCTAAGTTGGCAAACTAAACAATTGATAAATAGGCCATAACATAAGAACTCATAGCATCTTAAGTTTCCTGGATCATAATAAGTCGTTTATCATCCAAAGAAAAGCTATGCATATTGAAACATCAAATATATGTATCATTGTTGACGAAGACAAGCATATTTGGAGACACACCAATGATGGCATATTCACAAATGAGTCCGGCAAGATGTTAAGCTTCAAACATCTGCCTAAAGTGCCTTGAACCAAACCAATTTGGTTTGGTTCAATTAGATCAACTCTTGAGATGCTTTCACCCTATGGATTGCAATGAAAGGGAAACTAAAAAGTGTTGACAAAATTGCCTGATATTTGCATCTTACCAACTGGTGCTCACTATGCCAAGAAGCTGAGGAAAACGTTGAACATTTGTTCTTCAAGTTCAACTATATCATAGGCATTTGGAAACAACTTTTCAGAAGATGTTTGATAACAGAAGAATTAAATAGCCTGGATAGTATAAAAGCTTGGCATTCAACTAGCAAACACTCCAACAGCACTACTTATAAATGTTTCTGGTTAGTTTTCTTATCAACAGTTACAACAACTTGGGATAAAAGAAATTACAGGATCTTTCTAGATAAGAGCCTCCCTATGGAACAATTTAGCAAATAGCTTGTGCAATATATAGGGCTCCAAATTAGTATACAAAACCAAAGGTTTCAGGACAATCATTACCTTCTTTCCTTGTGGAATGTCTAGTTTCTTTTCCTTTCCTTTAAATTTATATTTGTAATCCTTGAAAGTCAGTAAGCTTTATTGACATTCACCAGTGTATTTTGAATGTACAACTAGATTGCCTTTCAAGGCTTAATACATTAACATTAAAAAAAACATGTTTGTACATCTAATTTCATGTATTCATAAATCTGTCAACTAGCTTTCATTATTCTGGACAAGTAAATAAAAACACAGTAGATTTATGTATTTTATTATTGAAATAAAAAACTATGTGTTATATATTGAATTTATATATGATATTATAAGAAAATAGTTTGTTAGTAACCAAAGCGAACGAACTAATTAAGTGAACTTTTGTCGTGTATAAATAGTTATTTATTCATAAACTATTAATGCCTATTATTAAATTAATTATATGAATAAATGATGTTTATTAGTTAATATAATTTTAGAATTTACCCAAAGGTAAATTAATATTCTATGACTAATCCACATGTTAAAGGAAATCAGTATTTTCTTATCAAATATTTTATATATCCAAATATATTAATCGTATTTTATGAGTTTTTATTTAATTACCTGATAAAGTTTATATGGCATTAAATTTATGATAATATATTATAGGGTTTGCCTATCTACAGTATATTCTAAATGTTTAATTATTTGAATTTGATAATTTATTAATCATTTATGTATCTACAACTATTTCTCTTCATTTATATGTTTCTTCTTTTATCGTATCTAACGATTTGAACTTCTCTAAATGGTGCGAACAAGTCAATTTCTATTTAGATGTTTTGGATCTTAATTTAGCATTCTTGAAAGAAGAACCTACTGCCATTATGGATACGAGGATGAGAAGATAAACTATAAAACATTGAAAAGGTCAAATATATTATTTCTTAATCTCATGTGAATGACTATTGCCGTCAACATTAAGAAAACTATTCCACAAACTGAAAGTGTTAGATAATATTTTAAATTTGTGGAAGAACATTTCATTCTACTGACAAGTCTCTTGCTGGTACACTAATGGTTGGAACTCACGATTATGAAGTTTAAAGGGCCATGGAGCATGCAACAACATGTCCTAAAGATGATGAATGTTGCAATAAAATTAAGGACCTTGATTATAACCGTTGGTGACTCCTTATTAGAATTCATCATTAACTTTTTACCTCTTGAGCTTGGACCTTTCTAAATTAACTATAACACTACAAAGGGCAAGTATAATGTTAATGAATTATCCAGTATGCCAATTCAGGAGGAAACAAGGCTAAAGAATCAAAGAGTTCATTCAATTAACCATTTGGGTCAAAGAGCTAGCAAGATTTATAAGCCAAAAGTTAATAAATTTAAGAAGAAAGTTTTTGCTAAAGCAAAACAGGTTATTACTAATGTTGACAAAAAGGAACAAAGGCCAGACAAGTGTCATTTCTGTAAGAAGGAGGGATAATATCAGAAAGATTGTCTAAAAAGTAATACTTGCTTTGAAAAGAAAGGTACATCTAACCTTTTTGTATGTTCTGAACTAAACTTAACTGAAGTTCCTTCTAATACTTGGTGGCTAGATTTTGATACTACTACTAATGTTTCTAATGTTATGCAGGGATTTCTGACAATCTAAATCATAAACCTAACTAAGAACTTTCTGTTCTTGGTAAACCATAAAAAGATCTCACTTAAAGGTATAACGACTTATCATCTAATATTAGATACTAGTACCATTTAGATCTAACACAAACTCTCTATCTATCTTTAATTTTTAAAAACATAATTTCTGTTTCTAAATTTGATGAAAGTGGTTTTACTTTTAAGTTTGGTGATGGTTGTTTTAGTTTATTTAGACATAATTACATTATTAGTTGTGGAATTATTATGGATAACTTATATAAATTGAAACTTGATGTTAATTTTTTAAAATCCCTATTTTCTATTTATCATACCATTAGATTTAAGTGTAGCATAATGAATGATAATTCAGCGCACTTGTGGCATAAATATTCGGGTCATATATCTAAAGCAAGATTAGAAAGATTGGTAAAGAATGAAATCCTTTTGAATTTATATTTTATAGATCTCGATATATGTGTGGATTGCATTAAGAGAAAGAAAATCAAACATAGTAAGACAAAAACCTTAATAAGTACTCATCTCTTTGAAGTTATACACACCAAATTTATATAGACCTTTTCACACTGGATCTTTTGGTGGGGAAAAGTATTTTATCACATCTATAGGTGATTTTTTATTTTATGGATATATCTATTTGCTTAATGAAAATTATCAAGCTATAAATGCCCTTGAGGTGTTTATAAAGGAGGTTGAAAGGTAATTAGATAAAAAAATGTGAAAATTGTAAGATCTTATAGACGTGGTGAATTTTGTGGAAAATATGATGAATTAGGAGAATGTCTAGGTCCATTTGCAAAGTTTCTTGAGAAACATGACATATGTGCACAGTAACTATGCCAAGCACACCTCAACAAAATGATGTGATAGAAAAACATAATAGGACATTAATGGATATGGTTAGGAGTATGATGAGTAATTCCTTATTACCCAAAACCTTATGGATGCATGCACTTAAAATTGTTGTGTATATGCTAGCAGTACCTAAAACTCTTTTTGAGTAATAGATTAGAAAGAAACCTAGTATATGACACCTGCATGTTTTGGGTTGTTCAATAGAAGTAAAAGTTTAGAATCTATAAGAAAAGAAATTAAAATTTTAAACAGTTAATGGTTACTTTATTGGTTATCCGAAGAAATCTAAAGGGTACATGCTTTATTGTCTAAACCATAGTTTAAGACTCGTTGAAACAACTAATGTCAAATTTATTGAAAATGGTGAAGTTAGTATCAGTGCTAAAAAGTGTTTTTGGCTATTAGTGAAGTAATGGTTAATATTCCATCGCCTATAAATGTTATAATATCCAAATCTATACTAGATATTGTCTTAGTATTGGAAGAACAAAATGATCTTAGATAATATTTGGATGAAACAACACCTCATAAAGAAACTAACTTACATCCAATTGATATAAATGAACTATATGGAATTACTACAACAAATATCACTTCTGGTGACCATTTCTTTTGCTACAATTTTGAATTCGTAGTTAAAAGTATCTTTTTGGCTACAAAATTTGAAAATCTTAGCCTATTGAAGCAGTAACTCAAAAAAAAAAAATCTTACGTTTGTTTAGACCATTAGCTATGTTTACTTTCACTAAAATTTTGTTTTTGTAGCTAATACATTTTAACGACATTTTTCATCGTGAACAAATTTTCTTAGCAAAAATTTTTTAGCAATAAAATGTTTTTCGTAGTTAAATCTCAAATATGTTCCAACTATCAGCCACATTTTCTAAAATTCATAGGGAAAAATTTTTTTGGCTGCGAAAATATTTTTGTAGCTAAAACAAAAAGCGATTATAGCAATCAACTACATTTTCAAATTTTCGTAGGAAAAATTTCTAGCTACGACATATCTGTATTTAGGTTATAAGTTTTTAGAAAAACGTTATTGTTTTAGTGGAGAAAACAACATCATTTACACTAAATGACGTTGTTTAAGCAGAGAAAATGATGTCATTTACAATTAAACAAAACGATGTCAATTGTAGTGTAAATGACATCGTTCACATCGTTATCTCCACTTAAATAATGTTGTTTGATTTATAACTGATAAGTGTGAATTGCATCATGTTTTAGGGTTTATTTTGATATGTATTTAATAGTTAATTCAATCGTTTAGTATGTGTTTAGGTCACCCATTTGTGATTCTGATTGAGTGATTCTTGTACGATATGCTATTGTGAATTGTGAACGCATGCTAGGCATGAATAGAAATCAGTAATTAACAGTTGTGACTGGAGCACATTCTGATTTGAGGGAATAGTGCATACCCAGAGGGCTCTCCTATCCCTAGTGCGCGTGGGCAGTAGTGCATACCCTGAGGGCTCTCCTACCCCC
>JAOTIZ010000002.1:10994484-11009402 GCA_027123425.1 Erythroxylum panamense | reverse complement strand
TTTCTCGTGCACACACACCCACCCACCCATCCTCCCACACACACAAAAACATATCATTTGATTAAGAATATGTGAAACTTGTGAAATTTTAGGTTGAAGAATAAACGAATCAACCATTAACAAAATGACGATTATAGTATTAAATTATTAAGTCTTAAGTAGATAATGAATTCGTTGTAATGACAATTTATAAAAAGGATGAATACTTTTATTTCCTTATATTTACTAATGACTTTATAAAATAAAGTCATATATATTAAATGAAGTATGGATTTTATTTGAATCTAAATAGAAGTTAAGTATTGAAAATGTTGAAGTACTTTGATGAGATTGATAAAGTGAGATTTGAATTTTTTGGTTATCTATAGAGAATGAGATTCTCTAATGAATACCTCTAGAACTAAATTCCATAACAGTATGAATTTACGTAAGGAGGAAAAGCAATATGAGATATTGTATAATCTGGTATCTATTTCTTCTATAGTGGTGCTTAATACAACAACTTGTCATTATAAGTTCCAATTAAACCAATTAGCAAGATAAGTTTTAGATACATAATGGTAGGACTTTAAAAGAGTCAAAGTTAATGATTTTGGGATATCATACTTAATTGAAGCATATTATCAAATAAATTTAGAACTAAATTAGATAATAAAAGTTATGAGATATTTAAAAGGTTGATGTCATCTTACAAATCATATTGAATAATAAGTTTAGAAATAAATTAGACAATAGAAACAAGACATATGTATGACTACAGTAGTTACGATGAATCAATTTTAGAAATAGTTAGAGAAAAATTAAAAAAAGGATCAAGCTACACAATAAGGTAATATTTATGTTTATGTTTTATTATGTTCTTACATCAATTATGTTATAGAATTTAAAGTGATATTTTCATAAAATCAAATAAAATAGTTTTGTTATTATTTCACTACACACAGTATGGCGTCCTGCCTTAATTTTCAATAAAATGGTGATGAAAATTGTTTTTTATTATTGAAGTTGACACATATCTAATTTAGAGATAAGAAAATTTTTAAGAAACAGAATTAATTTTAACCATATAATTAAGTTTAAGGTCAATTTGTAAAATAAGAGAGGTGTTCTGCAATAAGCACCATATTTTATACATATAGGTGTTTTATCTATAATTTGAGTGTGAATTAAAAATATGTTGAAGAATTTGAAATAATACTTATAATTTAATTATATGAATTTGTGTTTTTAACTACCAATTAAATATAAAAATAAATATCTAGAAATAGATCATAAATAAATATTAGATAATATACTTAGAGTGATGTCTTAGGATTTCAAAAGGTAAAATAGCATAGGCTTTTTTTTAATAGAAGAGTTTTATGTGAATGAAAATTGACATCATGACTATAAAAAAATAAAACCATTTCTAAAGAAATAAAAATAATAAATAATCGTTTTTATTGAAAAAATAAGGGTTAATTACATTGAACTCCCTTGGACCTCTTTTGTTCCAGTTTTTGATTTTTTTTACAAGTATCATTTATTCCATGTACTTTTGTTTACGGATCACCAATAAAAACTAATGGATAATGACAAAACGATGACATCTTAGTTGTTTTGGTGCCACTGGAGCATGACGTAGTTGTTTTGGTGCTACTGGAGCATGACGTGTCTTAGTTATGCCACCTAATATACATCATCTTGTGGTATTGTAAAGTACATAATGTCATGTGTATCTGGTCCATTAGCTTGAAGCTTTGCTCTTCCCTTATCTTATGATGGCTATATAATTGTGAAAATTCCTCTTAGCTTTAGAAGATTGTCTGGTTATGGAGGAGTTAACTCAAACCTTGCTAATTATAACATTTAATATATGTGTAGTTAATTTGTTACCTATTAAACATCAATTATTCCCCATATTTATGTAAATTAGGGTTTCAATTTATTAATGTGTTAAGGTTTCAATTTAAGAATTTTAGATTCAATTTAAGAATTTTAGTTAACTTGATGTTATGGTTTTAAT
The DNA here is from genome assembly GCA_027123425.1 of Erythroxylum panamense. NCBI lineage: Eukaryota > Viridiplantae > Streptophyta > Magnoliopsida > Malpighiales > Erythroxylaceae > Erythroxylum > Erythroxylum panamense. Next base: position 11,007,397 of record JAOTIZ010000002.1, on the reverse strand, counting down.
TATGTTTCCCATATTCAATAATTTGTTTCAACTTCGCAATCATTCTCAACCCAACAGCAGTTATTGACCTCTTACTTCCAAAAATGACAAAGACGATGACTGTTCTATTGAAGCCATCATTGAAGAATAAAAGCTAAAGCACCACCAAAAGCAAAGATTCTTAAGGATGTAGGCCCACCAGGCCTTTTCTTTAAGACTTAAGTAATTTGATTCCTCTTTACCTTCAACTCGAGTTTTGGGTAACAAAGTGATATCAGAGCTCAGGTATAAGCTTGAGGCTTAATCTCACGTAATGCGTTTGAATCCCAGCGCCAACTGGGAATGGAATCGTGGTGAAACCGTTATCACGCATACTAGGGGAGTGCCGCAAACTAGTAGATGTGTGGTGGACTTGAGTAATTTGATTCCTCCCTACCTTCAACTCGAGTTTACGTGACAACGATTTCACCACGGTTCCATTCCCGGTTGGTGTTGGGATTCGAACACATGACGTGGGGTTAAGCCTTAGGCACATACCTGAGCTTTGATACTACTTTGCTACCCAAAACTCGAGTTGAAGGTAAGGAGGAGTCAAATTATTTAAAAATGAAGACCAACCTGAAAATAGTCATGCTGGAGAAAAGAGAAAAAAGGAACATCATCATTCCTATCAATAGTAATCGATACCAATTGAAATAGATGAAATTAATCATTTTGGTTATTATCAAAAAAGTAATAAAATTAAAAAATTTCCTACTAAATACACATCCAAACATATAACCTTAGGACCAGATGGAATACTTAATTTAGATTGTGTCATATCGCCTGAAAAATTACTACTAGAATGAGCAAACAAAGTACAATTAGTAATCCAAATTGAAAAACCATTTGAAGGATTAAACAATGTAAGTACTTTGTGGGATTTTATTATAAATAAAACTCTGGAATTGTATTAGATTTTTTTTTAGATAATGCATAAATAATCAAACATTCCACTACCTTTTTAACTATTATCGAACTAGTTAGAATCGTTCAAATAGTTACTGAAGAAATATATAAAGAATTTATAGGAAAAGATATTGTTTCATATGAACAAGAAATTGAAAATGAAGAAAGAAGAAACACTTTATAGCATTTAAATAACATGAGAATTTGTTATATTTATTACTTAGAACAATATATTTGTGAATTCAAAAAATATTATTATAAATTAACTAGACCCGAACAAGAAATGTATATCAAATCTGTATTAAAAAATTACCTTATCCTATAAATAAAACAGTAGAAGAACAATTTTTTATGTAAACATAGTAAAAATTTTGTAGCCTATAATTTAGGAGGAGCTATTGCAATAACAAAAGAAGTACTATCACATAAATGTTTAGAAGCCAATTTATATTAAAAATTACGACATAATGATATTCAGCTCTATTGTTCAAAATATGTAGAAGTACCACAATGGCTATGATTTTACATCCTATAAGCATCCTAGAAAAAAGCACCCACGATTTAAACCTCAAAGTTATAGATGGAAAAATATCCTCATAAATATTATAAAAAACAACCTTTCAAACCTTATAAAAAGAATTTTAGATGAAAAAATTATAGACAGTTTTAAAAAGTTTTTTAGACGTAAACATTATAGACAGTTTAAACCGAAAAAACAATACTGTCCCCAAAATAAAAAATCTTGTAAGTGTTGGCTATGTATAGAAGAAAGGCATTATGCTAATAATTGTCCAAAGAAGAATCAAAACAAATATAAAGAAATAATCAATATATTAAATTCTGCATTTGAAGAAAACTTAGAATCAATTGAATCAGACTATGAAACTAATTCAACAATTTCATCAATAGATCAATATGAATTCCAAAGGTCAAAATCATCAGCTGAATCCGAATACAACTTTTATTCAAGTGATCATTCATAATGAAAGAGTAAATGCATATATAGACATAGGAGTTACTATATGCATACCTTCAAAACACTTATTAAATACTTGGAAAAAATTAGATAAACCTCTTCACATTAGGACAGTCGACGTGAGTATAAAATCAATTTGGTATATAAGTTATTACAATAATCTAATAATTGAAAAATATACATTTACAGTACTATCTATTTATCAACAAGAATCCAGATTACCATTAATCTTAGGTAACAATTTTCTCAAATTATATAATCCTTTTTGTCAGTATTTATATTATATAACTTTAAAAACACTAATAATAAAATCACTAAATCAAAAAGAAATTATTCTTAAAATCCCTATACATCGTACCACCTATTACCAAAAATTACAAATATTAACAAAAAAATTAGATTATTTACAGTTCTATCTTCTCAACAATATGTCTATTCAAATAGAGATTGAAACATTATTAGAAAATATTTTTAGCGAGAATCCACTAGGTCCTCTTAAAAATAATAATACTCAATTAATTGAAATAAAATTAAAAGATCCTACACAAGAAATAAACATACGAAATAATATTTCTTATACCCAACAAGATGTTCAAGACTTTATTATTGAATGTACTGAACTCTTAGACAAAAAGTTAATTTCTTCAAGCATTAGTAAACATTCAGCCCCTGCTTTTTATGTAAACAATCATTTTGAACAAAAAAAGAGGAAAAATGAAGAATGGTAATTAACTATAAAAAAATGAATGAAGCAACTATAGGTGATGCTTATAAATTACCTAGAAAAGATTATATTATTAATAAACTTAAGGGACATAATTGGTTTACAACTTTAGATGCAAAATCAGGAGATTAGTAATTACGATTACATGAAAACACTAAACCACTCACTACTTTTACATGTCCCCTTCAGAAACATTTTAAGTGGAATGTATTACCTTTTGGATTAAAACAAGCACCTGTCATTTATCAATGATTTATGGGTAATAATCTTGAAGTCTTAGATGATTTCACTCTCGCTTATATAGGCGATATTATAACCTTCTCTAATACAGATAAAGACGACCATTTAAAAAAGGTTAAACTAGTACTTTATAGATGTAAAGAAAAATGATTAATCTTAAGTAAAAGGGAAATAAAATTAGCTCAACAAAATATTGAGTATTTAGGACTTGAATTCCATAATGGATTCTTAAGATTACAACCAAATATTCTTTCTAAAATACAACCATTTCCAGATATATTAAAAAATAGGACTCATGTTCAACAATTTTTAGGCATCCTTAATTATATCTCCAATCTGGGATTTTTTAAAAATCTTGCTAATGAAAGAAAAAGTTTACAACTAAAATGTAGCACTAAAAGTCAATGGAATTGGACCACTGTGGACACTAAAACAATACATACATCAAAACATTTATGTAAGGATTTCCCTGTATTATATAATTATCTTCCGAAGGACACACTTTTGGTACACATTGATGCCAGTATAGATATATGAGCAGGTTGCCTTTTGGAAAAACCACTCAATCAAAAGAAATATTTATTATACAAGTATATAAATAGGACATTCAATTCCACTTAATTGAAGTATCCAATACATGAAAAGGAAACATTAGCCTACCTTAAAACTTTGAGAAAATGGCGAATTGATTTATTACCTACTGAATTTCTTATTCAGACAAATTCAAAATATTTATGTGGATTTATTAAATACAATATAAAAACAAATTATAATTAAGGACGGTTAATTAGATGACAGTTAGAAGTAAATCAATATAATTTTCATATTTATTACGTAAAATCTTCTAGCAATAGTTTTGTAGACATATTAACTAGAGAATGGAAGTAGCCATTATAAGTCTTAAGGATTCAGTAACCAAAAAGGAAGCAGAATTATTGGAACTACAGCAATAAGTTCAAATAGTGACAAAAGAAATTAACCAACTAAGATCAACTATTACCCTTCTTGAAAAACAAATATCTTCGAAACCCCTATCTAAATGTACCTCAACTCTCACTATTCATCCCACCACACCTCAACAAATTATCCAACCTCTTATATCAATCCCATATGAAACTAGTAGTTGTTCCCAACGAAAAGCAGACTTTCAAGAGGACAAAGTATATGTTATTTTTAATGGACCCATAGCTGGCATATATGATGAATGGCATAAAGCAATAGTATATATCACAAGAAAAGCATCAATTCTCCGCAAAAGCTTCCCAAACAAACAAGCGGCTAACAAAGCTTTGTTGGAATTCAAAAACCCAGTTAAAGCCTCAATATAAACAAGCTTTGGAAACACTTCCTTCAGAATCCAAAATGAAGTCTTTGGAAAAACCAGTTAATATGGACCGAATCAATGCTGTCCCTACCAAAGCTTTTAAGGATGAAATGTAAAAAATTATGTCAGAAATGTTCTGTGACTGTTTCCTAGTACTTAATGAATGGACAGATGATCATAAGATATTTCAATATTATCCACAAAATAGAGGAAGATATGGACCCAAAGCAATCATCTTCCCCGAAGTTGATGCATTAACAACCAATCTGTTCTTTCAACTAATCGACACTATTTATCTTACAAGCTTACAAATTCTGTCAAAGTTTCCTACAGGATTTATCCAAGCAGTTAAAACTTATAAGGACAAATTTGCTAAGGAAAGAGAAATCTTTATCAAAGTTTTTAGCAGCTATCTAATTTTCAAAGAAATCGAAAATCGCAAGGAAGCTGAAATCAAAGTATCTATAGTAGCTTTTATTCAAATTGGAATCATCAATGGAATGTATCCTCCCATCGACGAACCTCCTCGACATCAGTTTGAATGGGAAACTATCAACCATTTCAATCTTAATTGTCTAGAAGGTATCTACCAACAATGCATTTGGATCAATACAGACTCACTACTTAAAGTAAATTATAAAGGACCAAAGATGATCATGGTTTCTATCTATAAATCGCCTATCTCTCCAGAAGCATAGCAAATACTACGACAGTTCGAAGAACCATTATCCAAACTAGACAGCCTTACTGACTTGTTAGAACCATTGAAATATGCCATCTGTAATCAACTTCACAATCACTCTCAACACAACTGCAGTTATTGTCCTTCCACTTCCAAAAATGACAAAGACGACAACTGTTCTATTAAAGCCATTATTGAAGAATAAAGGCTAAAGCACCACTGAAAGCAAAGATTCCCAGGGATGTAGGCCCTTTCTTTAATGTCTTTAGTTTTTACTTTAAAGATTCATTTGCTTTTTGCAGGAATCTCTTTTCCTTTTATCGGCCATAAGTGTTTTTGGCCTTCTTCTCTTTTCTATCTATATAATGTAGAGTCTGAGCATTTGCTTGAACATGAAATAAACTACTACTATTTTCGTCACTCCTTTTGCTCATTCCCCTCTTGCCTGACGTTGTCTTTCAAATGGAAGAACGCAAAGAAGGTATGAAGTTAATAGTATTTTTTGTTTCATCAATTATTACAAATGTTTTTTATCTTTTCATCTATGCATGTCTACCTCTTTTTACATTTCCATCTATCTGTTTTACATATTTAGATCCATATTCTATTAATTTATTTTTTGGAAATGTTTTAAATATCAGTTCCCTTCTTATCTCTTACATTATTTATTAGATAATGCATATCATCGAAATACTAACAGACTCTATTACCATTTTATTCGCAACTAGGTGAAGCTTATACTGATATGTAGCTATATATCTAAATTTATTCAACTTAGTATTTGAACATATTATAGCATAATAACATGTCTTTAAACTCAAATTGTTGGAATTATAAATCTTTTTATACCGTTATAAAAATTGTCACTGAAAAAGCAAGCGTTACTAAACAAATTATTCAAATTCAGAAAACTCAAAGACTCCAATTATTACAAACTGCCAACCTATTCTCTCTCGACTTTCAAAACTATCAAGACAGAATCGGTAGTAACATAGTTATATATAATCAAGAACTACTAGAACTTCAAGAATTACAAAGGTGTTTTAGTGAACATTATCAACTACTACTAAATGGAACCCAATAGTTGTACTATTTGTAGTCAACTACATAATCATATCCAATATATTGAACAATTAATTCCACATTATCAAGAAGAAAAAGAATATTATGAAAACTGATATAATTATGTCTAATTTGTAGTTAATAATACTAATGCATTAAGACCATTACAAGAAAAATTAGAATTAGCCCAAAATCTGTATACTTTCTATATTCAAGAATTAATTTATTTGCGGTTTATCCTATTTCAGCATCAAACAAATAATTCCCATTAAAAATGACAGATCAAGAAACTTTAATAGAAGACCAAAATATATTAGAAATAGACAATTTAGATATCGCAGAATCAACCAATACCTTTCATATAAATACTTTATTATCAAATGAAAAACAAAAACAAATTTCTAAAGCCCAATTAAATTTGAAAGCAGGACAAGACATACAATATTCCCTATTTAAAAATTTTATAAATAGAAAAAATATTATTTATTTCGACAAAATAGTTCATGAAGCACCTATAAGGATATACCAGTGTAATGGACATATTCAAATCAATTTAATTAATCAAGAACAAATTCTAGACAACTACAAAAAATACTAGAAGATAAAAGATATAAAATCGGTTATATTCATTTATCAACAATACAAATTCGCCTAAAATCAACTTTTCAAGAAGGAATAGATTCACTTATAAGAATAGCCATTATTGATGAAAGAATAACCAATTTAAACGATCAAATAATAGGAATAATAAACGGAAATTTAGCTTATGGAAAAATCAAATTTAACACTCGTTTAAAATTAGAAATTCCTTTAAAATCACATAACTTAGATGAAACAATAACAATCACATATAAATTTTATAAAGAAAATCTAATGACTTTAGGACAATATCCATTCTCTATTACATATCAAATCAGTTATGCTTTAACTAATTCACATCATAGTATCGATTTTAGAAATACTGATAAAATTTATATTGATCAATTATTTAGTTATGTTGCTAAAGTAGGAACCAATATATGAACAAATTTAAGGACTTTATCTGAAATTCAATATCCAATTCAATTAAATCCAAATATAAGTTCTAGACACTCTTGTTCTAATACTAGCACTAAGCTTTTTAATAAGCCTAATCTTTTTAGATCACAATCATTACGTCTACAACGACCAATAAGGTTTACTGAACCTGGGCAAAATTTAGAATATTTAGTTAGAATTACTAATCCTAAGATTTACCAAACAGATAACAACTTGGACCAATCAGTAACTAAGGAACTAGTAACAATAAAAAATCAATTACACGAATTAACCACACATATTAAAAATACCTTATGAGTGTAACAAAATATATTATGGAAATAATAGAAAAACAATTACAGATCGAAATATAGGTAAATGAATTGTTAAAAAATCAAACAAATACTTTACAGATAATACAGCAATTAGTAAAAGAAAATACACAGAATAAAGAAACTATAAATACAATACAAGAAGATTTAGTAAAACTTGTAGACAGACTTGAAAAACTTGTAGAAAAATTACATCAGCCAAAAATGGTATCAGAGATCAGGTATGGGCCTGAGGCTTAGCCCTACGTCGTAGGTTCGATTCCTAGTGCAACAAACTAGGTCACAAAGCAGAAGCGTGGTAGATTTAACTAATTTGGTTCCGCTCTACCTTCAACTCGAGTTTTGGGTAGCAAAGTGGTATCAGAGCCTATAAAAAGGCAAGTAGCAATGTTAGTACAACCATGGAGGATATAGAAAAAGATATTAAATCTCAATTAGAAGAAATTACTCATTTAGTCAACAAATTAACTCTTATCCCATCTCTAAAAAAATCAATCCTATTACCATTAAAGATGAAATTATCTATAGATATGAATCAGATCAAGAAGTCTATGTTGATCGAAACAAAAATGGTTACAAAGCTCAAGTACGGGCCTTTGCTACCCAAAACTCAAGTTGAAGGTAGGGAGGAATCAAATTACTTAAGTCCACCACACATCTGCTGATTTGTGGCACTCCCCCAGTATATGTGATAACGGTTTCGCCATGGTTCCATTCTTAGTTGGTGTTGGGATTCGAACACATGATCTTATAAGCATCCTATAAAAAAGCACCCACGATTTAAACCTCGAAGTTATAGATGGAAAAAATATCCTCATAAATATTATAAAACAACCTTTCAGACCTTATACTCATAGTATTTGATGAAGCACTACCCTCTACAACAACGGCTGATTCAGATGATGAAGAGCATTCCTTGATTCCTAAAAATAAATCACTGACTTAAGCAACACCTATAGTACCTTTAGAATTACAAGATTAAGAAGGTCCTTTTGAAGCCAGGGTAGAGAAGGCTCCTTCCTCACAGCAAGAGCCTATACAATGAAGAACACCAAGAGAATGGATAGGTCTTAATACACATCAATACATTCTAGGAGACCCTTCTAAATGTCTAAGATTTTTGTCTTCCTTCAAGAACAACTTTGTTGCCCTCATCTCATAATTAGAACTGAAGACTGATGAAGCCACCCTTACTGATGAAAATTGGGTTTCAACTATGAAAGACGAACTGAAACGATTTAACAAAAACAAAGTTTGGAATTTAGTACCTCATTCATAAAACAAGTCAGTCATTAGAACTCATTGGGTTTTCGAAACAAACTTGACGAAAATGGTAAGGTAGTAAGAAACAAAGCTAGTCTTGTAGCTCAAGGTTATAATCAACAGGAAGAATTGATTTTGATGAAACCTATGTACCTATTGCTAGACTGGAATTGATTAAAATTCACTTGCCTTTGCATGTTATAGAAACTTCAAATTGTTCCAAATAGATGTTAAACGTGCCTTATAAAATGGATATATTAATGAAGAAGTGTTTGTTAAGCAACCTCCAGACTTTGAAAATGAACACCATCCCAACTACGTGATGAAGTTGACTAAAGCCCAGTATAGTCTAAAATAGGCTCCTTGAGCATGATATGAAAGCTTAAGTAAGTTTATGCTTAAAAATAACTTCGAAACAGGAAAGGTATACAAATCCTTATTCATTAAGAAAAAAAAGAGAAAGATTTACTCATAATACAAATATATGTTGATGACATAATATTTGGTGCTACCAATCCATCCTTTTGTGAAGAATTCTCATCTTTAATATAGGGGGAGTTTGAAATGAATATAATAGAATAACTATTTTTCTTTCTTCATCAGTCAGGATAAATATACAAAGGAACTCATTAAGAAATACAATTTTGAGAATGCCAAACTGATGGGTACTCCTATGTACATGGGAACTAAACTCGACAAAGATGAAGAAGGCAAGACCACGAATGAGATAGAGGAATGATTGGATCACTCATATACCTTACAAGCTCAAGACTAGACATTATGTTTAGTGTCTTTGCGCATGATTTCAATCAAATCTAAAAGAAAGCCACCTTCAAGTAGTCAAAATGATCTTTCGTTATCATCACATAATTGTGGATTTCGAATTATGGTATCTAAAAATTGATTCATTTGACTTAGTTAGCTATTGAGTTGCAGATTATGTAAGAGATAAAGTTAATAGGAAAAGTATTAATTGCCACTGTTAACTTCTTAGAGGAAGCCCAGTTTCTTGGTCTTGCAAGAAATAAAATTGCACAGTACTTTCAACAACTGAAGCAGAATATATAACAGCAGCCAATGTTCTAAAACCCGGACCGGTCATCGAACCGGTGGCCTTACTGGTTACCGGTTTGACCGGTTTGACCGGTTCAACCACCGGTCGAACCGGTGTGACGTAATAATTATGCAATAATTATATTTAATTATATATAATATTAAAAATTTTAAAAAAAATTCAATAAAAAAATAAAAAAAAATTGTTGGACCGGTCCGACCGATCAATTGACCGGTTTTGACCGGTTCACACTGGGTCAGTTAATCACCGATTTTGAAGGATAAATCGGACCGAACCACCGACCGGTCAAGGGTCGGACAGGCCGGTCCGATCCGAATTTAAAAACACAGCTTCCAGAAAACTTGGAGAGGAAACAGATTTCAGTTGTAGAAGTATTTTACATGACTGGCTTTGGCTGGCATCTTGTATTTAGCTTAGATCAAATATAAGCTACAAGAAATTTATCAGTGACTTCCGTAAGGTTATTGCTTTGCATCTAAAGATGCAGTAAACCCGACAATCACGAGGCTTGCGTGATTCAAAGTTGGACAAGTCAAAATGATGCCCAACGTCGCCGGCTCTGGCTCTAAGGCTGTGGCGGGTAGTGTGGCGTCCCCCACTGGTGCTGCTTCCACTGAGGAAACTGATAATCTGCTTCGGAGTAATAAGAAAGTCAAGCGCTCCGCTGACGGCGAACCGGGTCTAGCCTGCGACGATGATGTAGCGATGGACGCTAGTGAGGGCTTGGGCCGCCAATGTTCCTACAAGGATACACTCACTGGTAGTTCCCCTGTCCTCCCCGAGCAAGAGGCAGAGTTTCCTGCAGATGTCTCTGATGATGACTCGGAGCCAGAGGAGTTCGATGACCCTGATTGTCCCACTATTCACATCTCTCCTACTGACAAACTACGTATTCGACACGTCTGGGTAAATACGTTGATTGTCAAGCTCTTGGGCAGGCGTATTGGTTACAGGTTCCTTGTTGCGTCCTTAAAGAAGCAATGGAAATTACAGTGTGATGTGGTCTTGGCTGATATGGGGAACGAGTTTTATTTGCTCAAATGTCACTGTCTGGAAGATTATCGAACGGTGCTGGAGGGCGGTCCTTGGATGGTGGCGGATCACATCCTCACCGTCATGCGCTGGCGACCAAACTTCGATCCCTTTGCTGCGTCCATTGACAAAGCCACTGTTTGGGTTGGCATCCCTCACCTTCTGGTGGAATACTACGATCGCCTTATCCTTACTCGAATTGGGAATAAACTGGGCAGAACGGTGCGGGTCGACGAAAGCACCGTGGCCAGTACGCGAGCCAAATTTGCCAGAATTAGTGTGGAGGTGGACTTAAGTAAACCATTGATTCCTAAGTTTCGTCTGCGTCGCAGAATCTGGAGGGTGGAGTATGAAGGATTGCATTTGGTGTGCTTTGGTTGTGGCACATATGGGCATCACCGCGATAGTTGTCCCCTTGAACACTCAGAGGAGGTGGCGCCTGGTCCCGGTGCTGAGATCCCCCCACCCACGGTGGTGGCATCGCCTCCCCCCCAGCCAGACCTTCCTTCGCGCCCGGAGATCCAGGAGAGTTACGGTGCTTGGATGTTGGTCCAGCGACCGAACCGTGGTCGTCCCCGTCCCCGTCCTCCTGCCTCTCGCGGTCAGTCCGCAGCTCGAGGTGGCCCAGATAATAATGAAAGTGGGGATGTGACAGCGGATGTTCCCCTTGGACCTCCAGACAAAGGCAAGGCCTTGCAGGGCTCTCGCTTTCACTTGTTAGAAGACTACTCTCCTGCGCCAGCTAGTAGACCTGCAGCCGCTGGCAGTACGTCTCGAGCTCTGGAACTGCTGCGGCCTCTCCCACAGAGTACAGCGCGAGATGTAGAGGATGATGGCGGTTCCCTTTTATCCGTTGGTCCCAGTCCTTTACCCGGCCCAGATGGATTTCCTCCCAAGCCCACTCCAAAGTCTAAGGTCCGGACCCCAGTTCTTCGGTCTTGTGGCCCTGGCGTTCCCATTACTCTGCCTACCCAAGAGCCCCAACCACGAGATACTCCCACGTCTACGTTACTTTGCATGCAACCCATGCAAGTTGATACGTCCCTTCCACCTCATGGTTCCATTGCCCAGGCTATCTCCCCGGAACCCCTTGGCCAGCCTCCTGGGCCTATGCTGATCCAGTCTCCCTACCCTCCTGAACCTCCTGACCTGTTTATGACTGATTGCCGGACTGCATCTTTATCCCCCATTGTTGATGAACCAGAGCATTCTGTACTCCCAGACACTCCACTAGCTGAGGAAGTTGATCGGCCTGATTCGGAGAATGCAGGCCCCATGCCTGTTGATCCATGTGTATCCCACGCGGTTTAGCGTGTCCGTTTACTCTTTCCATGATTAAGTTTCTCTACTGGAATTGCCGCGGAGCTACTTCAATGGAGTTCCGCACGGTCCTCAAGGACTTGGTCTCAGTGCATCAGGTTGATGCAGTGGTTATTGCAGAACCTAAGATTAGTGGCATGCGTGCCACTCAAGTAACACGCCAATTGGGGTTTCCTAATGTTTTTCGGTTGGAGGCTCATGGATTCTCTGGCGGGTTGTGGCTTCTTTGGAAAGACACACACGATAAGGTTACTGTTGCGGCTACGGGTGCTGGCTACATCCATCTCCAAATCTCTCGTTGCGATGGCTGTGTCTGGTTCTGTACTTTTGTGTATGTTAACCCTGCGCCTGTTCTTAAGGCTGAGTTGTTCGAGTCTCTGGCGGCCCTTGCGGGTTCAATGACCCTCCCTTGGTTACTAGCAGGGGACTTTAACGAAATGCTGGATCCGGAGGAAAAATTAGGCGGCGCACCTTTTGACTTCCGCCGCAGTGCGCGTTTCCAGCGATGGGTGAATGATTGTCACCTAATCGATCTGGGTTTCACTGGGCCAAAGTTTACTTGGCGAGGTCCTGCGAGTTCCCCCTATGGTAGAGTTTTTGAACGCTTGGACCGCGCCTTCGGGAATCCTGCATTTTGCTCCACCTTCCCGCGGACGACCGTTCGGCACTTACCCCATGTCCGGTCGGATCACCACCCTGTTTTGGTCAGTACTGAGCCTCCGCCTGATCAGCCAGCTGGCGGGAAACCTTTTCGTTTTGAATTAGCATGGACCACCCACCCTGCTTACTCTGGCCTCCTTCTGTCTCAATGGGATTCGTCGGCAGCCCTTCCTGTAACATCCCGTTACCGATGTGAGGGCTAATCGGTAATTTGGATGGCTTGAGCAGTGAGTGCATTCATGACTGAATTGCACGTATAGTGAGTCTGCATCAGTGATA
>JAOTIZ010000002.1:10947527-10961930 GCA_027123425.1 Erythroxylum panamense | reverse complement strand
ATTAATGATACAAATAACATGAAGGCCATCGCTCCCAACCAACTAATTAGGATTCACATGCATATATCGGACGACAAAGAGGGGAGGGAGGACAACTTACTTACCTGTCGGAGACGAGGAGGAGGAGCGACGGCTGGGAGCGGCGAGCAGCGACCGGCGACCGGCGGCGTCCTTGGAGGAAGATGAAGGAGGAATGGTGGCCGTAGGAGGAAGAGAAAGGAGAGAAGATAGGTCTGCGTCTGCGTCTGCGGGAGGAGGAAGAAGAAGGATGTCCACGAGCTTAAATTTAAACCAAAACGACGTCGTTTACGTGCGCGTAACCAACGTATTCACCGATACCTTCACCGACCGAAATGGGCGTCGGTACATATTTAACAAAATTCAACAACGGAATGGTTTTTGGTCGCAACAACTTTAACACACAACCAATTTTGGCGACGGTTACGCTTTTTCGGTCGGTATTTCTAACGGTTTTTATACTGTCAGTATTTTTCCGTCGCTATTTAACTTTTTCCTTGTAGTGACATAGTCTTTTAATTATACATCAAATGTATTAATAAAGGCACTATTTCTAATTGGATGTATCGTCATGACATTTGAACCTTCCAAATTTCTTCCTCCCATAACTTTCCTTGAGAACCATTCTCTTGTAAGTTTTTATAATAAGGTATGTAAGCTTGCAGCCAACCTTTGGATATTTTATAACTTTTTACTATTCGATTTAGTTATAAACTTATTGGATAATATATGTTTTAACTAAGCATCATATCTAAAATCATTAACTTTGTCTCTATCAAAGTCATACCATTCCATATCTAATGTAGAATTTTGCTAATTGATTTAATTGGAAATTTTGAAAGTAAGTTTGTGCTGTCAACTATAGAAGACATAAATAGTGCATTGTACAATATCTTATATTATATTTTCCTTCTTACATAAGTTCATACCCTTATGGAATTTAGTTGTAGAGGTTTTTTACTAGAGAACCTCATTTCATATAGCTAACTAAAATTTTAAATTTCATCATATTGATCTCATCAAAGTGATTCAACGTTCTAAATACTTAATTTCTATTTAGATTCAAATAATTTAATTTTAAAAAAATTTAAATCAATGTTTCATTTAATATATGTGACAATATCAGATAAAGTCATTAGTTCAAAGATTATTCTTAGCTTCAAAAGAAGAATTTTAATGGAATTTTAAAAAGAGTTGAGGGAATAGATATAGGTAAGGGTTATTTGTCGAACCATAATAAATCGTTTGCATTATCTCTTCCGTATCATCTTTAAATTATTACTAATTAATTTATATTAAATAATTTCTTCATCCTTATTTACATTAATTGGTGTTAATTGAGTACTTTGGTTAAAAAAATTGTTGAATCTTATAACACCCAATCACCCAATTCACTCCCCTCTATTTAGGTGTTGTTAGGGACTAAAATTATTCGTATCCAACAAGAGTTGCTCTTAGACTATCGTATATTCAAAAATTGAAAATATAATTTTTTTCCTCTACGAGTAATAAGTCTACACCCTCCCATTGAATAGTATAATTATAATCTACTAACCTTCTTGTAAACTTGATAAATTCATAATTATATTCAAAACAAACTTTTTGAATTCATTATAAAAGTGAATCTTTCAATGTCACATAGCCATTTAATTATACATCCAATGTAACAATAAAGGCACTATTTCTAAATGGATGTATCATCATGAGATTTGAACCTTTTCAAATTTCTTCCTCCCACAACTTACCTTGAGAATCATTCTCCTATAAGTTTTTATTGTAACAAACATTTTTTTCAATAAGGTATGTAAGCTTGTATCCAACCTTTGGATATTTTATAACTTTTTACTATTCGATTTAGTTATAAAATTATTGGATAATATATGTTTAACTAAGCATCACACCTAAAATCATTAACTTTGTCTCTATCGAAATCATACCATTCCATATCTAATATAAATTCCTGTTAATTGATTTAATTGGAAATTCTGAAAGTAAGTTGTTGTATTGTTAGCTATAGAAGACATAAATATTGTATCATTTAGTATCTTATATTATATTTTCCTTCTTACGTAAGTTCATACCCTTTATGGAATTTAGTTGTAGAGGCTTTTTAACAGAGAATCTCTTTTCCTATAACTAGCTAAAATTTTAAATTTCATCACATCAATCTCATTAAAGTGATTTAACATTCCAAATACTTAATTTTTATTTAGATTTAAATAATTTAAAATTTTAAAAATTTTAAATCAATGTTTTAGTTAATACATATGACTATATCAGATAAAGTCATTAGTTTACTAATACAAGTATTATCCTTTTATGAATTGTTATTACATCCTGCACATCACTTGTATAAGATTAAACAATTCAATACCATTATTATTCTTTGACCAAAGGATGACTTGGTTATTCTCCAACTTAAAAAGTTTCACAAGTTTTATATGATTCATAATCAAAAGGATAAATATGTCCTTGTATGTAACTTTATGATTCTCATCATATTGATTTAACTAATATGGTGTAAAAAAGATAGTCTTGGTTATCTATCTTTTAATTATTATCAATTATATTAATTTTACGTCTCATTTGATCTAACACATAAATTATTTGTATAAACTTGGATCAACTATTTCTACTTAATAATCTATTTCTTATCATGTATTAAACATTATAATAATTTTGAATCTAAATTTATTATCAAATACTCATAACCATGAACTAGAAATATATATGATCTCTATCATATCACGTATAAGTAAGAAAAGTCATCCAGTTAAATTTCTTCTAATGACAACTATCATATCCAAACCAATGCCTTCAATTGTAATATATGTTTATGCTTTTAATAGGCTAACTTGAGTGAAATAATTTCATAAAGATATTATACCTTTTAACTCTACTTTATGCAACATTTTGCATTATATTATCTTGGTATTGACATCTATTTTATATATTGCAATTAAAATTTATAAGACATTAGTCAACTCAAAATTTTGTTACATTTTATCTTTTATATGATCTTAACATATCTCTAAAAATTTAACTCCATTCCTTAATAGGGATTAGTAGCAAAATTGCATAATGCACGTACAATTTTTTTCATCCAACTTTGAAAACTCCGCTTAAACCTAAACTATGTCCAATAAATTTGGTTATTAATAACTTAGTATTAACTATACTAATCATATATAATTTCTACTCAGAACAAGATATAAATGTAAGAAAATCAAGTAATTGGTTATATGCAATGACTACTAAATAAGGTTAGGACTTTAATCATTTACTTGGTTACTCTAACTATTTTATTCAAAATAATAGTCCTCACTATTATTCAAAAAATTTTGCTATAAACTCTTCAGTAGACTAGGATCTTATTTAAATATAGCTGATGTTTAATTTGTTCAAAAAATCAACCAAACTTAAATTAGGAAGATAATAACTTGATCAATCACATTTTATGTGACTCTTAGATTCGTTATGATATAACTCTTGCCAAACATATCTTATATGATATTCCTAAATATGCTTCTAAATTCATATGATCATGACTTTGTTTATCTACATCCTAAAATTTTGGTTAAGTAAAACACATTATTATAACACTAATCATATTCAGGTTAAAGCATCTTGGAGTTTACTCAATAAGCTTAACAATAATCAGAACTTTGGTTTATTCTTATAACAATGCAAAGTAACAATCATGTTTAAAACATGCATTTAATATTTTAACAAGGGATATAATTTTATTTGTCTCATCAAACGTTTACTAGTATCATGTAATTTCTCACGCTAATATAATTAAATTATATATGTGAATCATCCATCTTTATTTAATTATAGTTATTGATCTTCATAGTCTAAAATAATATTTTTAGCTCCTTGGACAATTAAATTATATTGAACTCATTGTTTCGTGTATGAATTAAATTTGTAGTCTAAATAGAAAATTAGTTTGATTTGAAAATAATTTTCAAATTCAATTAGAAATCATTCTAGTTATCTTGACTCTTTTATCAAAATTTAATTGAAAACAATTTCAATAAAATATGTTTCTTACTTATTATAGTTTTTAAAAAAATTTCTTTTTCAATATTTTATACAAAAGACATTTTATTCTAATTATAAGAGTATTTATAATCTAATTAGAAATTATTTTCCTTAATTGGAAAACTATGTTTAATATTAAAGGAAACTACTTTCAAAATTAAATAAAAGCTTTTAAATTTAATTAAGAAAGACTTTACAATATTTATTTTAGGAATTAATTTCTCAATTGCTTAAAAAATATTTCTTTAATAAATTAGAAAACTATTTTTAAAAATATTTTAAAATGCCCATTTTTCTCAATTAATAAATAAAAATATTTTTCAAATTTTACTCAAGAAATATTTTTAAATAAATCAAGATAATTATTATTCATTTTAATAAAAAATTATTTCTAAATAAATAATAATTCTCTAAATAAATAAATCATAAATTTAATTTATCTCAATCAAATTGAAATAAGTAAATTTAATTAAGAAAATTAAAAATATTTTTTGCTAATTTTAATTTATCTAAATTAATTTGAAATAAATAAATATAATTAAGAAACATCTTTTCTTAATTACTTAAGAAAATAATTTCTTAAATAATTTTAATTTTCTCAATCTAATAAATTCTAATTCTAGAAAAATCTTCACAAAACTTTAATTAGAAATCAATTTAATTATTATTAATTAGATTAGATTAAGAAAAATAATTAATAAACAAGCCTTATTTTAAAGATTTAACTATAAAAAATCCTAAACTTTATTCAATTTTTTAACACTAGCTTGAACTTTAAAAAGTGATACTAAAATACTTAAAATTTTAATTTGTTGCAAAAATGGCCCGACATTGAATTCTCCGTTAACATCACTGACATGACATACCATATTATATTAAAAGTTGTGCCACGTTTTCAATCATTTTCTACATAATTATTTTATAAATTTAATAAATTTAGAAATACAAAAACCCTACTGACTCTTCATCCATCTACTTTATAATTGTGAGTTTGCTACACAAATTGTTGATTTTTGTCTACATTGTTCTTTACTAGTGTTAAAACCACAATGTAGTTTTGTGTGAAATAGGTCATTCCTCCCTAAGAAATTTGGCTATGAATTTCATATTTGAGTTGGTTTTACTGTACCAAATGGCTTTGACACAGAGGCCTTTGCGTTCAAACTTTAAAATGGAAAACAATGCAAGTTTTCAACATTCTTATTTTACAACAAGAAAAAGAAACTGAGTAACTAATATGCTAGAAGGAAACTGATAAATGGGTTGCAATTATGTTTTTATTTGTTATAACTATAGCCTCTATTTTTGTTAAAACTTGCCTTTGGAGCTTTAATTGAATCTTTCAACTTAAGTACAATATCAAAATCAAAGATTTTCAAAGTAGACATAGTTAGTGATGTTACTATCAAAATTGACCTTTTGTTTTGACTCCTTAAATATTTAACAACACTTTATAGTGAAGAAAATTTATCAATATTATTCAAATATGTTTTGATTTTTTACTAAGTTATACACTTTATATTATTTATTTTCATTAATGGATTTCTTTTGATGATTCCAAAAATGGAAAGAAAGTTTAGTGATATTAGATTAGGGGGAGTGATTATTTTGTCATTTTTGTATTTCTTGAACATTATATAATATGCTTAAGTAAATGTTATTTCTTTGAATTTGAATATCTTTTGTGTTCTCGATATTGAATTATGATATTCTTATTGAATTGTGTTTTACGCATGAATTGAGGGCAAGCTAGTCACTATCTTAATATTTATTTAAGTAATTAACTTTATTATTGTTGTTCTCTAATATCACAAATATTTTTTTATCATCAAAAAGTGAGAGATTGTTGAACCAATGGAGATCCAATTGATGTTTTGATGATAACAAAACGTAATTACTAACTTATATGTTTATCTTTCTTATGAAAAGTAATATCAGAACAAAATGAAGCCATAAAATTAAAAATATAATGTATGAAGTTGATAAGGAGAAGTTGAAGTTTGCAACCGATGAAATGAAGAATCAAAACAAGAACAAAATAAGATTGCTTATCAAGGTCATTTCATGTTTTATATTATTATTTGTAAACTCACTTTATTAATTTGATGATCTGAAAGGCTCATCATATATAATTATTTTATCTTACTTCTATGCATGAGTCTTTACATTCATCAAAATGTATTAAAACTTTTAATTTTAATATAAAAGCCTATTGATCTTTCAAATAATCTTTAGGAAACATTTTAATAAGTGATCTAATTATATTTTGATTAAACAAATTGTTTTTGAGTATTCGAAGTTTTTGAAACTATATTTTTAGGTTGAATGGTTAACCTATATATGTTAATGTTTGATTACTATAGGTTAAAGTTGTTAAATTTATGTTAGGGTTGTGTACATATAGTGCCCTGGAAAACAAGTGTGTTTACATAACTAAATCTTCTTTCGGTTTCTTTTATAATGAAAATATTTATTATTAATAAAACAAAAGAGTTTAGTTTTATTTGTATGAGCATTATATAACTAGTCATAGGTACCAAGATTCTTTTGTATGTAATATATATACATGGAGATGTATGGGCAACATGTATATTATTAGAGTCTAAATTCATTGATTCATTATTGAATAATCAAGTTAGTCGCTTGATTGTGATTTAGACAGTAGTATTGCGATTTATCTTCATGTAAGTAAAGGAGTTTACTTCAAGGGAATGATGAGTTTCACCATGATAATAGTTGACTATTGATAATAGTACTATTAAATGAATCTGGAATCACATATGTTTTCAAAAAATAAAGTAGGTCATTTCTTTAATCTTAAAACATACACTTCAGCATTCGTTTATTATGGATCGGAATCTTGATGGATGGTGAACTCATATGTATTTCATTATAATTTTTTATATGATCATCATGGATTTTTACATAGTATCAATCCAGTGTCTGCATGTTATAATTATTAATTGAAACATGTATCAAGAAACATTCACTCAAATAAAGAGTTTAAAGTGATATCATCACTTCTAGATGTTTTATGGAGATTGTGATTAAATTGGGGCCAGTAGTTTAATAGACTAGCTACCCATCAAGTCTTACCACCAAGATAAGATCTTGTGTGTTAATCACCATATAGAGTAAAACGGGAGATCTAGAAGAAAAACCAACATAAGGGCAAAATGGTAATTTTACCCTTTATTGTGCGGATGACCATAATATGGTTCATAATAGAATTTGCAATTAGACATCTAGTTAGAAACATGTATTCTCATAATATTTAGTAATTCAAGAATTCAACTAATTGTCCTTAGTGGAATGACATTTGGTTAATAAGTATGAATTAATTCTAATGAGATTAAATTAATTCTGGACTTATTAAAGCTTGAATTATATAAGTCCAATTAGATTTCCCACTTGGCTTCTAGGAAAGGCTATCAAGTAAAGTCAGAAATATAAATAGAGGTTTCTAGAAAGAAAAATAAGACAAAAAAGAAAGAAGTGACAGAATTAGATTCGGAATACAAAAACCAGAACAATTTAATTAAGAATTAATTAAATTGGGTTTTAAAGCCTAGATTAAATGTTGGGCTTACACTAATTAATTGTTAATTAGAAGCCCAAATGAACATTTAATATTGGGATGGACTTTGATTTGATTAGATTAATTTGATTAATTAAATTGAAACAAAGTTATTAAAGATAAAAAGAGGGAAAATTTCGATTAAACAAACTAAATGGACAACTGCACTTTTAAGGTGGATTTTTATCATGCTTCATCATCATTAAATGGTTTAATGGTGTCATCATTAAATGGAGTAATGATCTTATCATTAAATGGTTCAATAGTTGTCTTTTAGTGATGGCATATAATCTTTTAGCATTCATTTGATTAAAGTAGGAATAGGTGCATTTGATGCACTCTCTCCCTTCTTTCATCTCATAACCGAAAATTAGAGGGTCTCATTTAGGTTATTGGTCTTTTCATATAGCCATCTTAAACAAATGGGAGTGTCTCATTTAATGGCTTCTTTATTTTTGATTAAAGAATGAAGTGATTCATTGGATGCACATCACTCTCTTTCTTTCATCTCTAACCAAAATTGAGAGGTTCCATTTTGCTTCTTTTTGTCTTTTCATCTAGCCATATTAAAAAAAATGAGAATGACTCATTTATTGGCTTCTTCTTAATTTTTGAAAAAAGAGAAGAAGGTGTTGCATTTTTGACTCACTCTCTCCTCTCTTTTATGAGCTAGCCAAAACTTTTAATGAGATTGTCTCATTTTGGTTCTTTTAACTAGGTGATCATAAAAGGTAAACCTCTTCAATATTTCTTCTCATTTCCCACTAAAGGATCTTGTTAACTAAGTTGTCCAAAGAGAACAAGTGGTAGATCGGATTGGTAGAGGATAAAATAATGAGGAGATGACATATTAACAAGGAGAGGATACAAAAGCGAGGAGTCAAAGCTGTAGTAAGGAGTCGGTATAATTTCTATCTTGTTCTTATGTTGGTTATTTTCCTTATACCATATCATGTATGGATGAAAACATGTTGATTTGGTTTTTATACTTCCGTTACGTTTTGATTTTGGAAAAAGTTTTGAAATCTACCGTTTAGCCTAATTTAGTATGCTTTTGTTTTCGATCTAACAATTTAAAGTATTAAGAGTTTATTATAACATTAATTAATGCACTAGTTGACTAGTCTATCACATTGATCAACTAGTATAGGTTACTAGTTGACCAGTGTCCAATGGCTAGTGAATCTGGTGTTGTAAATGCATATTGGTTGATCAATATGCTACATAAGTCAATAGAGTGTCAAATATAGTCATTATAACATCTAGTTCTTAGCTCAAACTGCTATTTTGGGTCCCAAAACACTTCAAATATGTATTTTCTCATTGGTTTTAGCATCAAGAAGGTTTTGAGTGTTGTATACACATATTTCAAAGAATTGTTAATCGTTTGAGCATCATTGTGTCATATTTGTGTGAATGAGTCATTTTGGAGTTATTAAGTGAATAGATAAGATATTTTTAAGTTCTAATACTTTGTTGGCATGTTGAATTCTGATTGGAATGACTCAAATGATATTAAGATTCCTTTTCACCTTGGAAGAAGATTGTAAGAAGGGTTCCTTTTTACAGAGAAAGATTGTGCAAAGGGTATTTTTTGTCTTGAAAGAAGAATTATAGTAGAATTCTAAAAAGAGCCTTAAGAGTGAACGTAGGCAAGGGCTATTTGTCGAACCACTATAAATTAACTCGCATTCTCTCCTCCCTTTCTTCTTTAGATTATTGTCCAATTATTTTACTAATTCATATAAGTAATTTTCTTATACTCATTTATATTGATTGTTATTAATTGAGTATATTAGTTAGAAAATTTGTTGAATTTGGTAAATACACAATTCACTCTCCCTATTGGGTGTTATTAGGGACTAATAATATACATTTGAATATGTATAAGATTGTCTTTAAATATTTATGTCATTACACTATAACCAACTAGTTATTTGTAAGGCATAAACTAACAGAATGACCAAGATATAACCACTTCATAAATAAATGTGCAAGCACAACTGAAAGCAACAACTTTCCTATAAAACAAGTTCATGACAAGAATATTTGTTACCTGTTAAACATGTTAGGATTGTGTACTAAGGAACAAGAATTCACAAATTATTTATTAGTTGTTAAATATGTTGGAATTTTAGGTTTTCCAGTTATCTAAAAATTCCGTTTCTTAATATCAACCTTTAACCAAAGGACGACCGATATGGATAATTATATCTTCTTCTTCTTTTCCTTTTTTTCTATAAAAACAACCCAAAATTTGCATTTTATACCCACAAACTTTTGTAAAGATGTTGATTTCAAGTGGGACATGATATGATTCATCTGAAAATGGGAATTACCAGTTGTGTTAATAACAATTAGATTTTTTTCCTTTGTAATAACTTCAAAATAGCAGATGGAAAATATTTTATTAAATATATGCAAGATAGATCAAAGGAATGAAAATGTGAATAGTATAGAGCATTAAGAAAGAACGTAAATACCAAGGACTTGTTTTGTTGGTACTATGCAAGAGTACATTACATGTGCAAATGATCGTCCAATTCTAAATTTTTTTTAGTGTTTCATACCAGTACAAAAGAAAGATAACATGTAACACAGACACCACAACCAAAGAGCTAAAGTTATGCATGAATGGATGAGAGAGCTATCTTACAATATAGTTTTGCATAATAGTGCATCCATAAAACAAGCAAAACATGAGTTGTCAAAGTATACAATAGTATTTTTTAATTCTCCATTTTGAAATTTGAGTGACAAAAAACTTTGTTTTTAACAGCTTTCAAATATGATAATAAAAGTACTGTTAAAGTACAGTTGATAAACTTATCTATGAATAATATATAATGACCAATTTAAAGGATTGATGTTAATCATAAAAAAAGTTTCGTCAAAAGTCCTTTAATCAGTAAAAAAAATCAAATCCAAATAATTGGTTTTAATAATTTAAAAACTTATGTATTTATCTATGCCTTATAATTTTTCTTCAGTTGATATCAGAGCAAGTTTTATATGTATCTTAATCATGATTTCAATCTTGGTAGAGTTGAAGTTGTTCTTTTTATTGAATTGAAAACATTCATATTATGATAATGACTAAATTTGCATTTCTTAATACTCTTATTCAAATTTCTTGGTATACGTGTTTGTTTTTAAACTTTGAATTATACAATATAAAACTAAAAAAAGTATACATCATGTTTAACTATTTTCCAAGTTTAAAACAATATATAATATTTTACCAAATTTTATTTTTGGTTCTTTTAGCCACATTCCCATTGTGGATAGGAACTATGCTACGTATTTTGAATTGATATAATGAGATGCCTTGCAATAAACTAGGTCTATACAAAAATAAACTTTGTAGAAATTGATATTCAATGTCGTTTCAAAAATAACAAAACTTTTAGCATCGAACGATATAAAAAAAGAGGAAACAATGAAACCTCTATAGTACAAATTTAGTCTTGCAAAACAAACCAATTTCTATTCAGGTTAGCCCTTGAACTTCATGTTTTATTTATCAACAAAACACATTAGCATCCATTAAAGTTGAAACAATAAAGATGTTGGAAAAAAAATAATGATGCCTATTTTTGGTAAGAAGGTTCAACGAGTGGGACTTTGGCAAAGCCACTAGTACTAGTGACTAGCGGCAAAACACCAGTAAGTAGCAACGAATGGTACTATGGTTGGCTCTAGGGATAACCCTGAGCAAGGGCAAGAAGAGCTTAAGGCCCACACTTATTAGAGGCCTACTCGTTACAAGTTATTTTATAACATAGGAATTTTTCACTTAAGAGAAACAAATCTGAAAAGAGTTGCCCTTTTTCAAAGATTTAAAGGAATTTGTTTAGGAAGCAAATATCAATTCCAATTTTGTAAAAGAATAGTTTGAGTCATTATCATAAATGCAAAAATGAAATTTTTTGGTGAGGAGGTTCAACGAGTGGCACTGTGGCAAACAAAACATCAATAAGTAGCAACAAATGGTACCGTTATTAGCTCCCCTCTATGGTTGCTTCTTCCACGAGTGAATGGTGTCCCATGTGGTTTTGGAATTATTCATTCTACCATTGATTCTACCTGCACCTGGAAAGAAGGCTTCACTGCTACCACCACTATTGCTACCACCATTATTCCCTTTAGTGGTGCCATTTGCTCTATACTGCTAGTGGTTGTATTCCATACCATAATTGGCACTTTTTGCCATTGAATGCAAGGTTTTTAGGATTTTTTTCATTTTAATTTCTAGGGTTTCACTATTTTATGGATTATGGTGGATTTACTTGGGCAAACAAGAATAATATATGGGTCAACTACTATAAACATATCTGGGTCAAGTTTGTTTATGTCTTGGGCTATAAAAGTTTGGGCTTAAAGGACTTGATGGATAAGAATAGAAATTTAGAAATGACTTTCTAAATTTACAAATATTAAAAATATATACGAATGATTTTATTACGATTTAGAATTAAGCTTCTAAACTAAAACTATAAATTTAAAAATTGATTTGTTCAATTTTAATTAGACATAAGTTTTGAATTAAATTTAAAGTCATTAAGTTTAATAATAAATTAGAAATATGTTTCTAATTGAATAAATTAATTAAATCAAACAAGATATATAATTAGAAATAATATTCTAATTAAATTGGCATTATTATTGTAATAAAAAATTAGAAATAAGTTTCCAATTTAAATTTTAATTTGATTGTTTCCACATTTCTAATTAAAATAAAATAATTATAACTTAAATATGATTTGTCATATATCAATTGAAATTTTAATTTTGAGTAAATTAGGAGGATGAGTTTCATCATTGTGTTAAATTATTCATTTTATGATTTTTGGGTTTTGTGAGCAGCTTCTAATTCTTGAAAATGTATTTTTATAAATATATCAATTATAAAAAGGTTACCTAGATGTATGCAAACTATGACATAGATGAGATGAGTCATCATAATGTTAATGTAGTTACTTTTGATGAGATATCTTCTTAGAGAAGATTTAACATAACACGTTATTACTGTTAATAACTTAATGCAAGAGTTGTATTTCAGAGGTTATCTGGCTTTCATTAAAGCTAAAGTGAAGTACAAGACTTTACTCCCAACTTTGCCACAACTAGAAAGTGAACTGTTAAGCATGTTTTGGAACTTATAATAGCCTACTTTGAAATTATATAAATGGTTAGTGATAAACTTTATGAGAGAAGTTTTAAGAAAATAATTGATTTGGACTATTATTAATCGAAATTATTAAAATAGTAGAATGTCGAGCTCCTAAGACTTTATCATATGAATTCATAGACTCTATTTCATGTGGGGTTCATTATTATAAATTGAACTGAGTTGTAATGAATCTCGTGAATTATGTTCATTAAAATAAGTTAAGTTTGATATTATTCAGTTTTATCAAAATATATGTTATATGAATTTTTACATTCAAAAATTCTTGTTGAGTATGAAAATTGGTATTTAATTTTCATATGAATGATGGTTAAGAATGTAGGTTCTCTTTCATTTTTATAAACAACTAAAATTCAACTATTCAATATGTGTATGTATGATACATTACTGCGTAATATGGATAATGATATCATACATGAGTTCCACAAAATGAAACTGCTAAGGGCATATAGTCTGTTTTAGCTGGACATTTTGGAGACACCTCAGTGACCAAAATGAGGTCACTCACTATCAAGTTTGACACATATAAAAAAGGGTATTTAAGGCATATTTTAAACATGCTAAGTGGGTTGTGTAATGTTGGTCGTGAATTAACATATGAGCAATAAGTAAAAGTTATGATCTATTTATTACCTCAAAGATGGGAACATATGAAGGTGCATCTAACTTATAATGCAAGTATCAAAACGATGAAAGATGCTATGGGATTCTAATACTAGAAGAAGAATGTCTTGAAGCCTCTAAGATGTCCTCTGAGGTATATACAATTGGTCCTAGCTCACATGGAGTTGTGAACTAGAAGTATAAGCATCATGGTGGATCTAAATGAAAAAAAAATGTAAGAAATATACCCATTATACTTAGGACTCAAAGAAGGAAAAAACAGAACCACTATAGAAAAGGAAAAGGTCAATTTAAGAAGCAAAACATGAAAAGAGTCAAGTGCTTTAATTATGATAATAAGGGTCAGTTTGTTTATGATTATAGCGAGCCCAAAAAGGTACAATCTTATGTAAAAACATTTGTTTTGTGAATGTCTTTTGTTATGTTTTTCTAACTAAATCACATCCTTTTGCAGATTACAAATTTAGGAGCAACCAAACATGCATCAAATGATTAAAATGCCTTCATGGAATTTTAGAAAATCCCATATATGACATGTTGGATTTATATAAGGGACAAATCAAAGGTTGTTATGCAAGGGGTTGGAACCTATAAAATAGATATGTGCAGTAATTGATGTAACACCTCACTCCCGCGTGACCCGAACTCTACATCGATGGTGATATTCGAGTCCATGCCCTGCGAGGGTGGCATGCTACATCACTCAGTCAAAACCTCATTATAAATTTTTTTTTTGAACACACAAACACACTCTATGCAGAAATCAGTGGACAATTTGGGCCCGCTTTATCAACAATACACTCAATAGTATTTAGAATAACCATGTAATGTACACAAATCATAGTCAAATTGGGTCCAGTTTTATGCACAAACAATTCAGTAAACACATTACAATCGGTAGAATTTCAATAGCCCATTTGGGGCCCATTATAACTACAAAACATTA